>JAUPMG010279852.1:0-18517 GCA_031762675.1 Pachysandra terminalis | reverse complement strand
AACCCTGGATTTTAGTTAGTTTTCCTTTTAGTTTATTTTATGTTGAGGTGGAATATATTGTAAGGCTACGGCCAAGTTAGTTTCATTTTATCAAGCATAAGTTGTAAGCGCACTCTTATTATATTAATGAAACGAAATTGTAAGATCCATTTATGAGTTATAATTAGTGGTAATGGTACGAAATCCGCGGTCTAACAATAGAACCCGAAGGTCTAACTCGAGATCCGTGCCATCCCACTTGGGATTTGGGTTACTGGATTCGGGGCGTGACAATTTCCCTTCCTCCGAGCTTTCCTTCGATTAAAATGTTTGACTAACATTTGTTGTCTGTATGATGATGAGGAGACCATCTCCCATGTTCCTTTGAATATTAGAGAAGGGACAGGGAGTGTTGGTGCTCCAGTTGCTCCTCCTGTACAGAAAGGAACTGAGGAGACTGCTGCTGCTAGGGATGAAAAAGAAGAAGTTTCCACCAAGCAGCCATCTGCTCCAGTGGTGGCCACTTCTATAGAGTCTGAGGTGGTCCCTCTAACTAAAGTTTCTGTTCCACCGACTGTACCAGCCCAAGAATCCACCATGCCAGCTGCTGACCTCGCCAGGCCAAGTGTTAAAGAAGCATCTGAAGTCGTTCCTTCGAAGGGACCGGAGGCCACAGCTGAGTCTTCCCTTCCTACAATGCCTTCCCAAGCACCTGTAGGGATCTCAGAAGGTAAACCTCAAACTCCAACTCCTATAGTGGGACTGAAGCGCAAGAAGGGGAGCTTCGCTATCCCAGCTATTCAGAAGAGGAGTGAGTTGTCCCCTGATCCAATGGAAGATCTAGAAGACATCAAGAGGAAGTACTGGATGAATCTGATCAGGGCGACATATGGGGAGATCGTCCCTGAGGCAGCACAGCTAGATCCCAAGTTCAAGCTCTTCGGATATAGAGAACTATGCAGGCTTCTGGAGATCATGAGTCGAAGGACCACGCATAGCATTACCATGGAGGATCTTACAGTCTGGGGAAGGACTGTGAATAGTTTGAGAGGCATGAATTTAGAGCTTGACTGACTGGTGAATTGGTTAGAGCAGCTGAAGGTCAAGGTGCAGAAATGTGGCAAGGTCAGGGCGCTGGAAGCCCTTGTTGCAACCCAGACAGAGGAAGTGAATAAGTGCCAAGGCGCCTTCGAGAAATGCAAGGCTGACTTGAGGGAGGTAAATGGAAACATTGCTGAGCTGGAATCCCTGCTGAAGAAAGCTGTTGAGGAGCGTGTACTGATCCTGAAGGATATTGAAGAAGCAGCGCACATGGTAGCTCAAGAGCAGTTCAAACTCATGGAGGCACAGACTGCCCTATTGAGAGTTTCCATCCTTGCCCCTGGAGCTTCAAGACTTGGACTTCTAGAGAGAGCCTTCGAAGACGTAACTGAATCACAACTGACTTGGGCTTCTTGATTCTTCCTTCTATCTTGTATTTGTGTATATTTGAATGTAATGAAAGATTCTTTTGTATAGAAATAAATCTTCATTAATAAAAATATTTCCTTAGCCATTTCTCATTTACAATTTCTTGAATTGCATTCTCCTCCGGCGGACTAATCTTATAATATCCTGAGGCCTAAGCTACAATGACGTCAAAAGGACCTTCGCACTTAGGAGCGAACTTAGGCTTTACAGCAGTGCTCCTTGCATACCAAGTCGCTCACAGAACGAGTTCACCAACTTGAAAGCTTCTAGGTCTGACCAACTTATTGTTGGCTTGGGCGATGATCTGATGATAGTGCAGATTGCTTTCCAAAGCCTTTTGCCTTCTCTCATCCAGATTATCCAACTCCTGAGCTCGTAGGAGAGCAAAGTCTCTAAAATCCCAGTCTACCCCACTCGCATGTAAGATCCTTGCTGATGCAACTTGTAGTTCAATTGGAAGAAGAGCTTCTGCCCCCAAACACTAGAAAGAATGGAGTTGCATCCGTATCCCCGTGCTTGCTCACTCTGTATGCCCACAAGGCTTGAGGCAGGGATTCGTTCCATCTTGTAGGTTGATCATGTACCATCTTCCTCAGAATCCTGATCAAGGTTTTGTTGGTGGCTTCAGCTTGACCATTCCCTTGTGGGTGGTAAGGAGTAGACTTATTATGCAGAATCCGATAGTGTACGATCATCTCCCTTACTGACCTATTGAGGAAGGAAGTTCCATTGTCTGTGATGATCCTTCGAGGGGGACCAAAACGGAAGACAGTGTTATCCCTGATGAACTGAACTACAAAGGCTCCATTAGCTCTGCTCAGGGAGACAACTTCAACCCACTTTGTGAAGTACTCTGTGGCCACCAAGATCCAGGAATGTCCATGCCTACTCCTAGGATTAATGAGTCCAATCAAATCCAGGCCCCAAGTGTGGAATGGCAATGGGGAGATGATTGACTGCATTTCCTAAGAAGGTTTACGGGGAATGTTATCTTGAACTTGGCACTTCACGCATTTCTTCACAAAGTCTATTGCATCCGCTTCCATTGTAGGCCAGTAGTAGCCTATATCTTGGAGTTGCTTATATAGCTTCTTCTTCCCTTGATGCGGTCCAGATGTACCACCATGGACCTCTCGTAGGTCGATGAAGATTTCTTGAGTACCCAAGCAATGCAGGGAGGTATCACTGAAGCTCCTTCGAAACAATTCTCCTTGCTCCATGTAGAACCGAGGGATCTTACGTTTGAGCTGAAGAGCCTCAAACCTATCAGAAGGCAAAATTTCATCTCGCAAGAACTTGATATATGGTTCCCTCAAGTCAGTAAACTCATGGATAGGGAAAGCTTCCGCGATATCAGGTGGCTCTTGACACTTGGCGCAGGAAAGTTGTAGCCAAGTGGCTTCAAACGCCATGGAAGGCCAGTACACCATTGATCTCTGAAGTCGTCTGTATAAGGCAATGGAGTCTGGAATCCCACAGGTATCGTAGTGTATAGCTTCCATCTTTTCCTCTGCTTCCTTCGGTCCAATGCATCTGAAGAAAGCTCCACTAACCCCTTTGTAATAGCGGACCTTACCTTGTTTGGTAAAGTTCATCAAGATTTTCAAAGGAGTAGTAGGAGTGCGGTGAGGGAGATTATCTAGATCACAGATGATTTGGTACCTCCAGTCTCCTTTTGCAATAAGTTCTTTATCCTCCTTCAAGATTTGGGTGGAGGGAGCAGTCATTCGAATGATCTCCAACGTGGTTGCATTGAATTCGAACTAGAGTCGGCTTCCTAAGTTGGCCAAAGCATCAACATGCTTGTTCCTGCTTTTCATTGTGTGAGTCAAGGAATAGCTTGTGAATCTTTGAAGGGGGGTTTGTATGGCTGTCCTGTAAGGAACTAAGTCTGGTTCCTTGACTACGAATTCCTCATTGATTTAGGAGAAAACCAAGGAAGATTCTCCTGAGATCCGGATGTTCTGAACGTTCAGCTGACGTGCTAGAGAGAGACCAATCAGCAAGGCCTCATACTACGCTTTGTTGTTGGTGCAAGGGAAATCTAATTTGAAAGAGAAGGAAAATTGTTCCCCATTTGGAGCGATTAGCTCAATCCCTGCCCCACCACCTTGAGAGTTGGATGACTCGTCGAATTTCATCTGTCATTCCTCTTCAAACATCATAGATACCTCATTATGATGTCATCCTCTTCTTCATGAGTGGAGAAGGCAGTTAAAAGATCAGCAACAACCTATCCTTTGATGGCTCTCGGTGTCTAGCACACAATCTCAAACTGAGTAGCTGAATTAGCCATTTGATGTGTCTTCCATAGAGAATGGGTTGAGAAAGGAGATACTTGACAGAGTCACTCCTAGTGACAAGGTGAATTGAATGTGAATGCAGGTAATGCTTCAACTTGTTCACCATGTGCACTAAGGCAAGACAAGACTTGTTTATCCTAGAGTATCTAATTTCAGCCCCCTGCAGAAGCCTACTGACGTAATAGACAGGTCTCTCGAAGCCTTGCTCATCCTCCTGAGCAAGTAGACCTCCTATAACTCGATCAGTGAAGGCGATGTACAACCTGAGAGGTTTCCCTCGAATTGGAGCCATCATGGTGTGAGGATGGGCGGGTACTTTCTTGATGGCCTCGAATTCTTTCTGTTGTTCTTCCTTCCAATCAAAGGGGACATTCTTCTTCAGGAGCGTCATGAGAGGAACCAGGTGAGCAGAAAGTCCGGGCATGAACCTCCGGATGTAAGATACCCGTCCAATGAAGGATTTCAGCGCCTTCTGAGTCTTGGGGGGAGCTAAGTTGATGACACCTCTGGCCTTCGTGGGATCCAAATCAATCCCATGCCTATGGACCATAAACCCAAGGAACTTCTCGGAGGAAACCCCGAAGGCACATTTCCCAGGATTCATCTTGAGTCTATACATCCAGCATCCCTGAAACACTCTTTCCAAAACGAGTAGATGGTCTTCACGCTTTGCCAACTTGATAACCAGATCATCCACGTAATCATCAACTTCCTCATGCATCATGTCATGGAATGTAGCAGTCATGTCCCTCTGGTAAGTTGCACCAGCATTCTTAAGACCAAAAGGCATGACAGTATAGTAGAAGTTTCCCAAAAGAGTTCTGAAAGCAGTCTTTTCCGCATCCCTTGGGTCCATAAGGATCTGGTTATACCCTGAGAACCTATCCATGAAGGAAAATATCTCATTCCTCGCAGCAGCGTCAATTAGTATAACCATCTTAGGCAAAGGGAAATCGTCCTTTGGACAAGCTTTATTGAGATCTCTGAAGTCTACACAACATCTAATCTGCCCATTTTTCTTCCTTACAGGGACTACATTGGACAACTAAGAAGGACGTTGGATAGGCTTGATGAAACCTGCTTGCAAAAGCTTCTCGATCTCAGCCTTGATCTGCAACTCTATGTCCGGCCTGAAGGTCCTTGGTGCTTGTTTGACGTGACACATTTCAGGGTAGAGGTGAAGCCTGTGAGTCACGAACCCAGGATCAAGACCTGGCATATCCTCATAGCTTCATACGAAGACATCTTTGTACTAGCAGAGCAGTGCTATGAAGGCCTTCTTGTGATCTGGCTCAAGGGAGGAAGAGATTTGCACAGATTTGATGACTGTTGGATTCTCTCCAAGCTCAACTGTAGACAGCTCTTCTTGAATAGCCTGAACACCATCCTGTAAGTGTTATAGGGTCTGTTCGAGTTTGGATTCGGGAGCTTCTGAAATTTCTTCACTAGGAGCACACTATAGGACGTTAGCGGATGGATCCCCCTATGATTGTCATAAGCGGTAGACGTGTCTCCCATCTGGGAGGTCTAACCTTATACAACGAGCCTTCAAAGGTCGAGGACCTTCCGAAGGTGAGGGTGCTGATGAGGATGGAACTGAAGAAGATGGCGTTGGGAAAGTAGTCAGTTCCAGGGCAATCCACAAGGGTAGAAGAGTTCCTTAAGGTTTGGCGACGCGGCATTCCCTTTCTGGAGCGAATCCATCATAATGGTTTGCCTCAGCATAGTGGGTCTCTGATTCATAAAGGGAGAAGGGTTCTGCCACCACCATGACAATCTTCCCATTTCAGATTCCCTTCAAACACTGATGATAGGTGGTAGGGAATCTGAAAGACCCTACACGGAGGTTGAGGGAGATGTAGCCCATCGTCAGCTGCCACTGGGTATCAAAACCCAGAATTCGAATTTGGCTGGGGATAATGCACTTGCTGGAAACACCAATTGCCTCCAAGATCTTCAGAGGAATGAGGTTGACTGTAGAGCCACCTTCAACCAGCGCCCTTCGAACATCCATACCCTGTAAGGTGGCATTCACATACAAGGGTTTGTTGTGATCCTCCGAAGACGCCATCATGCCTTCCTCGATGAAAATTATGGCATGCTTGCCAAGTCGTGGAGAGTGGTATGTAGAAGCTTCTTGGCAGTTGAAGCACTGGAAATAGTATTTCTCCATGATTCCTAACAGTGCCTGAGTAGCCTCAATCCGCATCTCAGAGGTAAACTGCATGTCCTCAAAGAACATCTGGAACTTGGTGGTACCACGCACAGCTTCACTGGACTGGGGGTCTGACTTCTTCCTGTTCGTGAAGACGAACATCATGCGCACAGCCTCTCTCCCTTTCTCCTTATGCTGAGGAAGAGGATCAGTATGTTCCTTCGCATCTAGGACATCAATGTCTCCAGCCGCCAGCCAAGCATGAAAGAGAATCCTTAAGGCCCAACAGTCGAAGGTGGAATGACGAGTATGGCAGTGGAATTTGCAATAATGTGGGGACCGTTTGTCAGCCTCGGAGGGTCCCTTCTCAATAGGTGGCACAAGATGCGATCATCCTTGATCCACTCTTGCAATAGAGCATCCAGCTGGGTAAGAGTACATGTTGCTTCTGGAGGTGGTGCGCGTCTCTCCTGGTTGTTTTTGCTACTACTGTTAGGTCTGTCTTTCCTCTTAGGAATAGGCTCCTCCTTTTTCTCAGTAGTCACAACCAGAGCACACTTCCTCTCTATCCTCTTCTCAGGAGCAGGAATAGAGGCATTCGTCTTCTTGGCATACTCGTATAGCTTGGTGAGCTCTTGATTTCATGATTCTCGATGTGGATGAAGTATGGCAGGAGCCTACCATTAATATAGATCCTGACAAACTTCTCCTCAGAAGCTGCCTCCGTGTAGGTGATCACCAGGTCTCTGAAGCGTTTGACATACTGAACCAGATCTTCCTCCTGTTTCTGTCTCTCTCGACTGAGATCGATGATGGTGAGCTTCTCTTCAGTGATGAAGAACTTGTGGTGGAACAGTGACACCATATCCTTCCAGGCATGCACGGAGCCAGGCTCTAACTTTCTTTACCAGGTATAAGCCCGCTCAGAGAGCAACTTCGAAAACTCCCACAGACGGAGTTCTTTGTTTCCGGCATAAGTCCCCAGCGCTTCTATAAAGCGACTAACATGTTCCCGCACGTTCCCATTCTGCCCTGAAAACTGGGGAAAAACATGAGTTTCATAGTCCTTGGGGTAGGGCAAGCTAAGGAGTGTCTCCGGATACGGAGGACAGAAGTCACTATTGATCCAGTCCGTATCTTTGGACTGGGATTTTTGTAGGAGGGCTTGGACATCTGCAATGGTAATAAAGCTTGGTTTGGGTGCAGATGGAGGTAAGGAAGTGCATGGAGAAGGGTTTACTGTAGGAGAGGTTTTGACAGGAGTGTATGCTGAAGAACTAGGAACAGGTTTGCTGGGCAACGCATCCAGCTGAGCCTGTAGAGCCAAAATGGTTGCCCTAAGAGATTTAGCCATCTCTTTAGGGTCTTGAGGAGGAACATGGTCCTGAGGAGGATTCTGTTTTGAGATATCTTCCACAGAAGGGGTAGTGTTGGAAATGGACGTATCCATGAAGTCAAGATAAGATGAAAACAGCAAACAGGTTGAATATGAAAGGAAACGACTACAGACTCCCCAGTGAAGTCGCTAAAAATGGTGATGACGGATTTGTAAAAGACAAAAATATATTAAAATAGAAAGACAACTAATACATATGAACCAATACAGTCATCTCCCAAGAGAATAAGGTAGGGTAGCCTGTCTCAAGACAGCATAAACCATCGCGCAGCAGTTCTGTCAAAAGCATTCCTTGTCAACTTTGACCAGTAGAGAAGACAAAGAGAAGGGACAAGAAGGAAGGGAGTGTTACAATAACTGAGAAGGCAGTTAGAATGCAATCTCAGAGCAGTCAAACCTCACAGTTTGAAGACTATTCTCTTTTTCTCTTTCAGTGCATTGGTTCACTGTTGTTTCAAGTTCTTAAGTTCAGAGAAAATTCTATTTTCTCCAAGAAACCGTCCCTCTTCAATGGACGATGGGATTTGCTATTTGTAGAGAGTTTTTCACTCTAAATAGGACAAGTGTCACTCGGCTAAGCGTTCATAGAGGGACCCTCACACGCTAAGCAAATCCTGAGTGACACGTGGTCCTAAAATGTATCCGGGATGGCACGTGTTCTTCAACACACTTAAGTTACTTCCAGAGAAAGAGACAAAATCATTTCAAACATTAAAAACCTGCTCTCCGATAGGCTGCTTTGGAACTCGAGCAACACGGATCAAGAGACGC
Source organism: Pachysandra terminalis (assembly GCA_031762675.1). Classification (NCBI taxonomy): domain Eukaryota; kingdom Viridiplantae; phylum Streptophyta; class Magnoliopsida; order Buxales; family Buxaceae; genus Pachysandra; species Pachysandra terminalis. The sequence continues at coordinate 10,443 of JAUPMG010279852.1, read as the reverse complement.
ATGTTACTTTCATACAAATCCCAAGAGCAACGTCACCAATCCTGTTGCCATTCCAGAAAAGATAAAACCCCATTTAGATAAGTTAGAGAAAGCAACTATTATAAATAGGTGAGCTTTTTACCATGTGGTCTCCATTCTGAGAATCCGTCTCAATCACTTTTTAGGGGACAATTCAATGTATAAGGTACTTTGCTAAATTCGCATATTTCGAAGGAAACTCCCTTTGGCAGCTATCCTCCTTCAAAGGAAATCAAGAGCAACTGTATACTTACAGGGTGATCAATGTATTCTCGAACTATCCATATAGAGAACTCGAGGTTGAGAGTCTCATCAGGAAATTCGTTTTCATGATCAATCGTCCCTATAAAGAAGAGGTTGTCTTGAAGTCCCTTAAGGTTCATAGCTACAGTAACCAATCCAAGTGCCTTCTACTTGAATGGAATCAGAAGTAAACATGTGAATTCCTTCAAAGTGACGTGAGAGGACATTCTCAAAGCCTGCAGGGAACCTATCTTCAGGAAATACTTCTGGAGATGGCGTGCTTTCGACTTCTAAAGCCTTTTCCACTGAGGGTTTACTTTTAGAAGTAAAAGTCCCATGAATGACTCAAAATCAATCCATAAGAATGAATAAAAGTGACTTCGAGTCCAAGTTTGTAATTCGGATGCATAAAAGAGTGCATTCGAGAGGGTAAAACCCAAGTCTGTGTCCTTCGAGGAGGACAGAATCCTTAGTCTTTTGGGGTGATAAGCCCTTGACGAATTGACCATCTCGAGGTGGTTAGCCTCGAATTCGCCTTAGGAGGAAAAAATATTCCTCCTTCGAATTCTCTTTTGGTAGGAGGGAACATACATCCTTCGAATTCACCATCTTGAGGTGGTTAGCCTGGAAAGACTTCCTTCGAAATTGTCCTTCGAAGTTCTCCCTCGGATTTGTCCTTCGAAGTTTCTTCAGCAAGAAGGAATATACCTACCTTGTGATCCTTTAGGACAAAGCATAAAAGTGGTCCTTGGAAGTCTATGGATGTGATCCAAGAATGACTCCGGAGTTAGAAGATACAGAATTCCCTTGAGGATAATTCCTTGAGTAAAAATACCTTTAAAATGTAAAGGTATGTAATAAAAACACTCGAAGTCTGTTGGTTGGAGGGAACATACGTCCTTCGAATTCACCATTTGGAGGAGTTAGCCTGGAAAGACTTCCTTCGGAATTGTCCTTCGAAGTTGTCCCTCGGATTTGTCCCTCGAGGTCATCCTTCGAATTTTTCCATCGAAGTTTCCTCAACGAGAAGGAATATACATGTCTTGTGATCCTTTAAGACAAAGCATAAAAGTGGTCATTCAAAGTATATGGATGTGATCCAAGAATGACTCCGGAGTTAGAAGGTACAAAATTCCCTTGAGGAAAATTCCTTGAGTAAAAATACCTTTAAAATGTGAAGGTATGTAATAAAAACACTCGAAGTCTGTTCTAGAGAGTAATTAGATATGACTTCGAGGGTCTATTGAAACCTTAACTATTTGAGGAGTCTATTAGGGGCAGCATGCCCCTAAATACGTCCTTCGAGTAAAATAAGGTCCATCGAGGAAAGTATAAAATTCTCACTCCCTTGAGTGCCAAGAAGGCAGTGTGTCGTGGGAACACAAGTCCTTAGTGTTTTGAATATTTCAAAAGGGAAGAAAGAACGTGTTTGTTGGGTTTACGACACGTGGCGTTCCCTCACAAGTTAGAATTTAAAAAGGTTGCTTCTTCAAGAAGCTTTCCCCTTTTGTGATAAGGACGGTCAGATGTCTTTGAACCGGTTCAAATATCACATTTTCACCAAACGGTCTAATCATCCTACGCAGCTGCTGACAGCTGGCACGTGAAAGAAAGGTATGTACAGCCGTTACAGCTTTATTGAATGATTGAGTGTATGAGGCTATACCCAAAACGTGTACACGCGCTTTTAAGAAAGCGCCACATGTAAAGTGGGGTTTAATTATCCCACTTGATCACCAATGGTAAGAAGGAGAACCAAGGAACCTATCTCAAGTCGCTTTTCTGCAGAATTTCAGCATAACAACACAATGATCTCCTCAAGTTCTCCCATAAACCTTCTTCTTTTCTTCCTTAGTTTTTCTTCTCTTCTTTATCTTCTCTTCCTTTCTCTATAGCAATAATCAAAACTCAGCCCTCCCTTTCTCTTTTGGTCGTGGGCTCCAAGTGAATAGAAGTGGTTATGGGAGCTTTCCCATAACCCCACATACTTGGACAGAAGGTGGAGGGAATCAAGGATTCCTTCCATCTCTATCCTAACTTCCTTTTGAATTCAAATTGAATAAAAAGACTAACTTACCCTTAGCTGTCTACATGGGCCAAACGACCAGCCCATTCTCCCATGTGTTGGACCCAAAGCCCTAATCTCTTGAAAGAACATAAATTATATAAGTAACCCTTAAATTTCATATTATTTACATATTGTCCCCTACGGTCTATTCCTATTATAATAAATCACCTAATCAGCAAATTAAGCCTATAGTCTATTATAATCTGTCATAAAGGATTACCATATTAAATCACAATTAATTATATTAATTATGATTTAAGGACAATGGTCACTACATATAGGTCCCCCCGCAGGTGATACTCTCATTTTCCTTTTTTGAGGTACCTATTCAATACAATCTATAGAAAGTGAAAGAAGCGAATTAGGAAGATTGAGAATGGCTAAAGAAGCGTCGATTCGTTCTTCGTCGGATGTTATCTCGACGGAGGAGCAGGATTTACTGTCTTGAGGTACAAAGAAAATCAAGAATGGTAATGATCATCAGTACCACGATAGAACGAACATGGAGGTTGAAAATCTCCCAAGACAGGAGCAGAAGATTGTGAATTCTAAAGACACTCTCCTCCACGACTCTGATGCAGAATGGTTGACGAACCGAATAGATGTTGAGGACGATGTTGTGTCCTTAGACTCGAAAGATGATGATTTTGGAACTACCCGTATGTGGTTTCGCTAAAATCAAACTCTCTAGAGAAGAAAAGGTTCACATTAGGAAACAGTGGAAACAATCATTGCTGACTAAGGTCCTTGGGAAAACTGTTGGTTTTAAGTTCTTATAAGACAAATTGAATCTCTTGTGGGGCTTCAAGGATGGACTAGAAATGATTGATCTGGGCTTTGACCACTTCTTGCTCAAGTTCATCAAGAAAGCTGATTATATAAAAGCCTTGGAGGATGGTCCTTGGGTGATTGCAAACCACTACCTCACGATCAGAAAATGGTCACCAAACTTTAGGCCGTCAACCTCAGAGATAAATGAAGCAACTGTTTCGGTAAGACTCCCTGAGCTTCCCATTGAATATTATGATACCACCCCCTTATTTAAAATTGAAAGGAAGCTTGAGCGTCCCATTAAGGTTGACCTCATGACATAGAAAGCATGTAGAGGTTGTTTTGCTAGAATCTGTGTCCAGGCTGATCTGAACAAATCCTTAACCTCTTGGGTGAAGATTGATAAGCACCTTTACAAGGTTGAATATGAAAACTTACATGTTATCTGTTTCGTTTGCGGCAAAATGGGACATAAATTAGAAAATTGTTTAACCAATGCCTCAGGAGTGCCTCCGGAGAAGATAAGCAACCTTGGTATGGATCTAAATGTTTCACAACTACATCAAGTTAAGGACACAAGGAATGGGGATCATACTCAAGAAATGTATGGTCCATGGATCACTATACAGAAAAAGAAGAGCACTCAGTGTAGAACCACAATATCAAACAGGAATGTGCATAGGTATGGATCGGCAAACCAGAAGGGCACAAAATTTGCAGCGCTAGACAAAGGGGAAGGGTGATCCACGTCAGCCCTACCTCTGGGCCAAGACGATAATGTAACGGTTATATCGAAACCAAAAGAAAGTGAAAAGGAACTCCAAAACTTAGTTGGACTGCAAAAGAGAAATGCAAAGTCAATGAGCCTGTTTCACCAACTCGGAAAAAATCGGAGGTCGCCAAACTTAGAGCTACAATGATACCTTTAGACCCTTCAACTCTACAAACCAAATCCTCTAGATTAGTGCAACCTATGGAACAGGATGAGAACTTTTCCTCGCTACAAGAGAATATCATAAGGGTTGAAGCAAGAGGCCAACCTCAAAAGCTCCAAGTGGTAGGGATAAGGAATAATAGTACAAAAGAGAAGCAATGCATACAAGGGCTCACAGACATGCAAGAAATTATTGATTTGGACGTTGTTTCTAGGCCCATGAAAGTTGACCAAAATCAAAAGGAAAAGGTACCAGATGATGGGACAGGCGCAGGTATGCAAGCTGAAAAGCATGAGAAAAGAGTGAATGATATATTGAGAGGTCCTCCTAACCTTATTCCCCATGAAACCTTAGAGATGCAAGCTTTCAAAATCTCAGGGGAAAACGATCAGCAACTACTATCAACCGAAAATGAACCGACGTCTGAGAAACGACGCCCCTCCAAGTAATGGACTAATTCAGGGAATATTCAGGACTTTTCTATGGAGGAATCCAGTCTTTGCTCCTCTTCTGTTGGGGCTACCACCGTTTTCCTTTCAATATCCTTCTCTAGATACAACCTTCGTTATGATCCCCACTCCCCAAGCCATATACCGAACTCTAGACCTTACATCGATCAAACTGATGCTGGGGAACCTTGTCGTACACTCTATCGTTATCGTCCCCACCGAGAGTATAACCAATATATATCCAATCATGACTACTTGGGTAGAACAATTGAACAAAGGAACGAACGATTATCACATGGTGGTGTGGGATGGAGGATTGGAGGAATCTGGGGCTCGTGTCAGACGATCCATGAAGTGTTAGAGACACGCGCTATGGACTACCATCCATCCGTTCATCTAGTTTGTATTAAAGATTCTATTTTGGAACTGTCGTGGCGCTAGTAGTGATAGGTTTTGCAGGCATATCAGGGATCTTCTCTTTCTTAATAAACCTTCTGTCCTCATTTTTATGGAGACAAAATCTCGAGAGATAGAGCTACAGCTATATGTGCTAACATTGGCTTCAAGGGTGTCTTTCGAGTCGACCCAGAGGGCTTTGAAGGTGGGATTTGGTTACTGTGGAAGACAGAAGATGTTCAAGTGAGAATCACACCCGAGACAAACCAAAGCATCATGTCAATTATTGAAGTTATCCCCATTTCCAAAAAATGGGAGTTAGTAGCTGTCTATGCTAGTCCAAATGCGAGCTAGAGGAGGTGTCTTTGGGACATCTTAAAACCTCAACAAATCCATCCAACCTCCCTCGTGTCATTATTGGTGACCTCAACAACATTGCTTCCTATAATGAGAAATCTGGGGGAGATCTTGTTCGCCAAAGCCAATGCAGAGCCTTCTACAACATGATCAACCGTTGTGGCCTTATCAATTTGGGCTACAATGGCCCAATTTATACTCGGATGAGCAAACGTGAAGGTCTAGCTCGCATTCGCCAACATTTGGATCATGCTCTTGCCACCACCAATTTGAGGGAGTTGTACCTGAAAGCCGTGGTTCATAATCTGCCCCGAGCCTACTCTGATCATTGCCCTTTGCTATTTGATACCTCAGACGAGCCTCCCCTAACCTCCAAACCTTTTCGTTTTGAAATTTTTTTGTTACATCACAACACTTTTTTGTATGTGGTTAAGAATTCTTGGGGTGACGCTTATGGTCATAACCCAATTGACTTTGTCAAAAATGCAATCTCCAATTTCAAGAGCCTGGCTTCATTTTGGAATCATGATGTCTTCGACAATATCTTCTTCAACAAAAAAAAAAAAAACTTTGGCTCGACTAAGAGGGGCTTAAAAGGCCCTGGCTTTTCGGTCGAGTGAATTCCTTTTCAAGTTAAAAGAGGATATAATTGCACATTATGATCTCGATCTTATTGAAAAAGGCAGAAGAGTAATGGGCAATGAAGTCCAGAATCTCTTGATTATAATTGGGAGACGGGAATACTCTTTTTTTCACATATCAACCAGAAGAAGAAAAAATCAAGTATTATGTCTTAGCAATGAATTTGTAGAATGGGTTAATGATAGAGATGAGCTTAAGTTAATGGTGCAACAACACTTGGCCTATCTTTTTCAAACCTTCAAGTCTTCTTCCAATCCTACCAGCCTCTACCCAGGCCTCCCTTCACTCGACCCGACGGGCTTGAATTTATTGAACTCACCTTTGACCAATAAGGAAATTAGTAGGGCGGTGCTCCAATTCCAGCCCAACAAGGCATTGGGCCCTGACGGGCTTCATGTCGTTTTTTATCAAAAGTGTTGGCCTGTTGTGGGTGACTCAGTATGTGAACTGGTTAAAGAGATTTTCCGTGATGGCCATATTATATATGATCTTAACAAGATATTCATCATCCATATCCCCCTAGGTTGATCAACCTGATAATCTTAATCAGTTTCGCCCCATCAGTTTGTGCAACATGACTTATAAGATTGTTACCAAGCTTTTGGCTAGTAGGCTCAAACCTTTGATGCACAAACTGGTTAGCCCCCACCAAGGTAGCTTCATCCCAGGTAGACAAGCTTCCAAAATCATCCTCTTAACTCAAGAAATAGTCCACACCATCAAGAAAAAGAAAGGGAGATATGGATTCATGGCTGTTAAAATCGACTTGGAAAAGGCCTATGACAAGATTGAATGAAACTTACTTATTTAAACAATTTTTGTTTTCCTCCAAGTTGGGTAAAACTTATCATGAGTTGTGTGTCCTCCTCAACCATGAATATTCTATGGAATGGGGAACCACTTAAAAACATCCTCCCTTTTAGAGGCCTTCGCCAAGGGAATCCGATCTCACCGTACCTTTTCATATTGTGTATTGAAGTCATTTCTTCAAGACTTACTCAAGAAACCACTAAGAAATATTGGAACCCTATTCGTCTCTCGAGGGGTGGATCACCCATATCTCAATTATTTTTTACAGATGACCTCTTTTTTTTCACTTTTTCAAATCTACCAAACTGTGATGTTTTAATTACCCTCCTTGATGCCTTTAGTAGAGAGTCCAAACAGACAGTCAACCTTCAAAAGTCCAAATTGTTTATCTCCTTAAATATTCATCGTCAGCTTCCTAGAGGTCTTAGTCGTGCTCTTCATATTCCGGTCACCAATGATTTGTGCAGATATTTAGGCATGTCTCTCCTTCACTGTATGGTCAAGAGAGAACCCTACCAATTCATCCTTGACAAAATGAATAAGCTTCTTTCTGGTTGGAAATCAAAAAAATTGTCTATGGCTGGCCATACTACTCTTATCAAGTCGGTGATGTCATCCCTACAGCGAAACCTCGTTTGCAAACCGAAATCTCAAGGAGGGTTGGGGATTAGACATACCAAGGAGAACAACCTAGCCCCCCTTGCCAAGGCTGGATGGAACGTTATCAGTAAATCTCACTCTTTTTGAGCTAGACGTGTGCAAGATATATACCTCAAGCAATCCTATTTTCTTTATTATATCCCCAAAGGAAACATTTTTGAAATCATGGAACGGTATCCTTAAGGGCAGGGAATTACTTAAAAAGGGGAGAATTGAGACTAACTCTGGTCTATCTTTATGGTATGATGCACGGGTTGATCCAAAACTGCTCATTCGGCTCATTATTCGTGACCCAAGTAACAACATGTTGCACTTCAGAGTTAGAGATATTCAAACTAGTGATGGGCAAAGGAACCTGAGTGTCATCTCGTATTATCTCCCACATAAACTTCTCTGGTCGATCAAAGGAATTCCCATCCCCAAAAGAGAGATGATCAAGGATCAAATGGTGTGATTATCGAGTAAGAATGGTAGCTTTACTTCAAAGTTAGCTTACACGATTGCGGTAGGAACACCCTATCTTAGTAACCTAAATTGGTTTTGGGTCTTGAAAATCCCGTGCCTCCCCAAGATCAATATTTTTATCTGGTTAGTTGCCCATGATAGGATTAAATCCCGTATGTTGTTATTTTCCATAAAAATTGTGGATAACCCATCTTGCCAACTGTGCCATCAAAACCTTGAGACCACCTTGCATATCCTTAGAGACTGCACCATTGCTTTTAGTTTATGGAACTGAGTTGTGGACCTGGATATCTATCCTGATTTCTTTCATCAAACCCTGTGGAACTTGTTGAAAGACAATTGTTATGTTTCCTTTGTGAGTCCCTCTTTGGGTCTCCCGTGGAATACATTTTTCTTCTATGAAACCTAGCATCTCTAGTTGAACCGGAATCACTCAATCTTCTCACAACATAATCCAATAAACTCGAACCTTATTTGCACCATCAAAAACAATTCCTTAGAATTCTTTCTCAACTTTAAAGCAAAACCTAAGGTTAGTTGCAGGGGCAAAGAATGGATGCATATTGGTTGGACCTTTCCTCTAGGTGAATGGCATAAACTCAACATTGATGGTATCTCTTGTGCAATCCAAGGACGAGCGGGCTATGGTGGAGTTATTCGGGACGATTGTGGCAGGTGGGTCTTCAATTTCATGTATCATGGCCTCTTTTGGCCAATCATCTAGCAATGTAGCTGAGCTGTGGGTAGTTAGGGAGGGCATTCAACTTGCTTGGGACCGTGGTATACGCAAATAGGTGGTTGAATTAGATTCCCAAGTTGTTGTTCAAATGGTCTCCAACATTATTGATGAGTTTGACCTAAACTATGCTCTTAACATGGACTGTAAGCTTTTATTGAACCTTAATTGGTCTCTTAAGCTTTCGTACTCATATAGAGAAGGCAACTCCTGTGCTGATTACCTAGCTAAGAAAGGAGAGGAAGGACATGCAGATTTGATCATCCATGATGACCCCCCCTCTCCCCTGCAGAAACTCTTATTTGATGACATATCTAGCCGATGTACTGCACGTTTGCACCCAATGAATGCTTAATGAGAATTAGCCCTTTAAACCAAAAAAAAAAAAAAAAAGAAGAAGAAGAAGAGAATCAGGATCAAAGCAAAATGACACCAACATTTATATGATTCGACTTTAAAGCTTACATTTACTGAGCACAATCCAATCTTCTCCATTAAGAGAATCAAATAAAAAAAAATAGTACAAGAAATCACTTGTGTTTAATACCAAATCTAAGTCGTGAAACCCTTCTCCTCGTCTCTCTAAAAAACTGGAAGAAAATCATGCTTCAATCTTGAAATGTCCAATATATTGGTATTTATACTGTCCCCTTCCTCCCCCACCCCCTAAAAAAATCCCTGCTAACTGTTAGATAAAAACTTAGGATACAAGGCACATAAATAACACATATGTCTCATTTTCAAGCTTAAAGGAGCTTTATTCGTGTTCTAAAGCCCAAAACCTAGATTTTGGTTGTAATTATAGAGCTCAGATCGTCTACACTATTGGAAATTACAATAAAGGATCAGGAATATGAAAGGTTAAAAGTAATCTGCACTGTTGATCAATAAGCTTCAAGGCACGATCGGCTCACTTTATTTTAAACAAATTTATCCCCCTCCGATCAAGATCGGGAATGCACTAGGGGTTAGTGAGAAAATGCCTTCAGGATACAATGAAGCCTCTGATCAAGACTCATTGTGATTCTCGGATGTGTACCGTCTGATCACAACAGGACACTGTGTATAGAACTAATGATTCCAATCACTTGATCGAAAGACTTGATGTACTCTCTCTCTCTCTCTCTCTCTCTCTCTCTCTCTCTCCTAATCAGATCTGGACTAGGTTGAATCTAGATCTCACTCTCACCATCAGATCTGAACTTGGCTGATTCTGGATGCTTGAATGAATGATTCTGATCTAGAACTGTAGTCTATTTATAGACTTACATGTGCCTATTCACCAACAGGCATGATCTTAATCCAACGGTCTGGATCAAATCTGAAAGGGCATGTACCATTTCACTCATCATCGATCACGTGCAATCAAGATCCAACAGTCAGGATCTGACCATGTAAAGACACCTGATCGATTGACACATTTCTGATCAGGTGCAACCAGATCGGATGGTCTCAATCATGTGAACATGATCAGACGCATCATGTGACGATCCAGATCACTTGGATCTATCAGGTATGTCCGATCAGGAGATCAACCCGAACCAGGCATGTCCGAACCATCAAACCAAATCAATCAATCAACCCGGTCCAATCGAGTGAGCCACACTCTAAAAGAAAAGGCTCCTATGCAATGCTGCGTGCTAAGTGCAAAGTGCGCCTGCAAACCCATTGCGCCTTCGCACACGCGCGTGCACGTACTCGGTGGTGCAAAGCAGCACCGACCCAAGTATGATGCACTCTATCATTCCCTTTGCTTTTAAACACATAAGAAAAAGGAAGCTCACCGTATATAAAGCCTTCACTTTTCTTGATGCAGATAACCTCAAGTAGTAATTATAAATCATTTGTACTCTAATATGTGAATATACCAGAGAAAAAATATTAATTTAATAT
>JAUPMG010279841.1:0-18518 GCA_031762675.1 Pachysandra terminalis | reverse complement strand
AGGTTTTGATAAATTGGATGATGATTTGAAGTTGGTATTTGATGTTTAGAAGTATAAAAAGAGGTATTTGAGAGTATAAGCATGAAGCCCTAGGAGAAAAACCCAAATCTAGGCCGAATTAGGCTTTCGGTAGATACCGAGACTTTTACCGAAAAAGCTCAGAAAATACCATCTCTCTGGACAATCTACCGAGGTTCGATAGATTATTCACCGAGATTCTCGGTAGGAACCTCGGCAGATACCAAGGATCTAACGAGCCCCAAATGGAACCAAATTTTAGGAAAAGTTCCCTTGAGGTGTTTTACACATGCGTATGAGTTTGGTTTGTGTACAAAAAGGATGATTAAGGTAATATGACATAAAGTGAATGATTGGGGTTTGGAATTCAGGAAAATAGGGCAGTCCTGGATATGATATGAAGAGATTTTAACTTTAAGGAGTTTGAACATGGTAATTGAATTACAAGATAATGTTGGGATGGTTAACATTGTTAACATAGGAAATTGTGTGGTTTGAGTGGTGCTTGTAGCATCTACTGTTCTATCTTATGAATGGTTCTAATGTTGAATGTTATATAACTATTAAATATGTGAGATTTAGTATGATGATGAGCATGCTAATACATTTGACTGTGGTATTACTTGTTGATTGAAATTGAATAAATCAACTGTGTTGTTATGTATGCATGAAGATAATTATTGTAACTTCTTTGATTTTCTCTGCGAGGCTTCGGCTGACCTTTATATTGTATCAGGTGATCAGTTCGTTTGACTAGCTGGCCTGGAGTGGAGATTTCTTTTAGTTCAGATACTTGATTTACTTTGATGGATTATACTTTGTTTTTATAAACTTGGTTTTGACCCCAAGTGGGTGTGAACTTGTAATATATTAGGTTCTATTTATTTTGTGGATTTTAGCTTAACAGATATGAGTTGAGCTACAACTTTGATTTATTTTAGACTTTCGCTGATTATGGTTTTAGACTCTGATTAACCAGGACATTGGTTTTATATTATAAATGGCTATCCGCGTCCACGTGGTGGATCCAAAGGTTATTCCCTTGGAAATCCTTGAGATCCTATATCTCGGATTTGGGGCGTGATAGTAAATCACTGGAAGGAGGAGAGCAGTTGTAGGTGAGGGATCATCGTCTGGGACTAGAGCCGATACTGATCCACATTTAGCCAATGTATACCAAATTCTTGGTGACATGGCGGCCTTACAGTAGGATCAGATGGAGAGGCATGTTAGGGCTGATCAGAGGGAGGTTGTTGGGACTTCGATTGTGTGGTTAGAGAAGTTCAAGAAGCTTACTTCACCGACTTTTAAAGGTCTGGGTGAGCCGCACCAAGCTCAGGATTGGTCGTTGGATGTAGAGTGGGTATTCAGGACCATGGGGCCCCCTAACAACCAGAGGGTGTCCTTGGTCACATTCATGCTGAAGGGCGAGGCACTCCACTGGTCGGATATGGTGGAGAGGAATTTAGATGCAATGATGTCTTGGGAGACATTTCGGAGTCAGTTCCTGGATACTTATCTTCTGAGTAACTACAGGCGTCAGATGGCGTCCGAGTTTATGAGATTGGAGTTCGCATATAGTTGCACAGTACGAGGCTCGATTTGCTATGATGTTGAGATTTGAGCCACACATGATAGCGGACGAAGCAGATAAGGATGCTAAGTTCGAGGAGGGTTTGAGATCAGCAGTGCGATGTACCACTTAGACTCAGGACCAACTCTGAGATTCTGAAGTGTGCACGTCATGTTGAGTAGGACCTTGATCGGACTTCATAGCAAAGTGAGCAGTCCAGGCAGGACAACAGACATTATCAACCTTACCAGCAGAGGCAGACTACTAACAGGTGACACAGGAACGATGCCTGACATGCTAGGACACCAACTATAGTTGCAGCGGCACTTGTTGTGCGTGATACTGTTGCGCCTTGGAATTCGAGATATGGGATCTCGAGGATTTCAAGGGATTGACCTTCGGATCCACATAATGGATGCGGCTGTCAAACCAATCACATGGTTCGACAGAGCATAACTAAACAAACTATGGAAGTCTGATAAATTTAAAACCTTAACAATTATCATCAAAAGATAACCAACAACATCAACATCATTACAACAGTACTGCCTAGATGGGGTCAAAAGTGAAAGTAAAACATAGTTCATAACATATAAGCACAACTCTAGAGTCCATCCAGCTAAGGTCTACTTCATTTGGGGTATTCACCTGTTTCATAATAGGGGTGAGCTTGGGAGCTCAGTAGGAAATCTCCGTTGAACGAAAATAGATACTTTCTTAGACACATAACAAAACAATTCATTCATGCAACTTTCACAATTACACATATATAATTCACTCACAATGTCCTTATCATGATTATATTCTAGTTTACATATCTTACATGTAATCATACATAATTTCATAATCTCAAGTTCAACATCATGCTTATCATAATTCATAATCAATGTCCATGACCCCGTCATGCTATAACCACATTTTTATGCACATACTTCTCTTCTATAACATCCACTAATGTATCACATAATCAATTTATATTCCAGCTCCACATATAATGAAAGACATGCATCATGTATGGTGGATGTGTATGCAGTGTAGTGAGGTGTATGATGTGAAGTCATGCATTGTTTTGTATGATATGATGCAAGTATGCAAGGGTAGTTAGGCCAAGCCTAACTGTGACACTACGATCGTGTAACTGTTAGTAATCATTTCTTTTAGGGGATGCTCACAAGGTAGAGAATGCCACCATCTTCAGGGAATAGTACCCAAGGCAGGAAATGTGTCCTTTTTTCCTCTCAGGGAATGGTACCCAAGGAAGGAAATTTGCCTTCTTTCTTTTCAGGGAATGGGACCCTAGGCAAGAAATCTACCATCTTTCCTTTTGGGGAATGGGATCCTAGGCAAGAAATCTGCCCTCTTTCCTTTCACGATGTACCCTAGGTAGGAAATTCACCTTCACAAACACTATCAACATATACATCTTGTGTCACACACAACACAGAGGTCACCAGTGAGTGCCTTTAGAATCACTGTCAAATATCCAAAATTCTGAAAACATACATGGGACTCACATGCCAAATACACATAAAATTATCTAACTAATATCATTGTACACCCAAACTTCATGCCACATAGTTCATGTCATAATACAATCATTCAAATCACATTAATACATAATATCATACCGTATGTAATAAGTTCATGTTGAAAATTAGGTAGTTTACACATTTTATTGCACATAATCTTACACAGGTACTTTGCACACAAACCAAGACCACACACACTCCAAATATCCCAAACCAACTTCCCACAAATTTTCATAAGCTTTGGAGCTCGGTAGCTGCCGAGCTTCCTGTCGAGGCTCCTCAGCAGTAGCCTCGGCAGCTACAGAGTCTCGGTAGCAGGGCCAGGAAGTTTCACGTGCTTGGCAGGTACCTCGGCAACTACTGAGAAGGCAATTTAGCCCAGAATTTCACTTTTTCTCCTCATGGTTCATGCCCAATGTTCCATACATGCAAATTTGACATTGTTAAACACAAAAATCATAATTAACACCATTAGAAACTAAGTTAACATATCATAAACCAAACCCATACTTCAATTCCAAGTTTAACATGATGATTTCACTAATTTTCATGAATCAAAGTTCATAACTTGAATTTCTTCCTAACTTTCATAATTCTGCAATTAAAGACAAGATCTCCACATCACATGGAGAATTCATAGTTTATATGCATATTTCAACCACAAACAAGACAATGATCCTATATGCATTATTGTATAGCATCATTACTTTCTATGAACATGCCTACTGCAGAACTAATGAAATTCCTACCTCTTCCAATCTCAAATTTCTCCAAACTTCAACACCGAAGATTTCTAGCAAACGTTTCCTCTTTGCTTTCTCCCTTCTTCTCCTTCCTTCTCTAGAATTATCTGCAATTTCCTTCCTTTCTTCTTTCTCCTTTGGTTCAAGTTTTTCCCTCCGGATGGTGGTTATCTCCCACTACTATTCACATTTGAATTTGTGGAGTTAGTGGGGCTTCCCTTCACACTAATTGATTTAAAATAAGTATAAAGACAAAAGTATCCTCACCTCTCTCCAATGGGCCAAACGATCAACCCGAGGTCTAATTCACTTCAAATTGTCATAAATTATCCTACAATTCAACCTAATTACACTTTAGTCCCATTCAACCATTATTATAACAATTAAATCTTTAAGTTCATTTAGATGATTAAATAGGATTTAATCATTAAATGAGGGTAAAGGGTCAGGGTCACTCCTGATACCTCGAGACAACCTTTACCACCACAGCAGCAGTAGTTCCGACAGTGTGCTTTAATTGTGCCAAGCCGGGTCACTTTAAGAGGCAGTGTAGTTAGCTAGTGAGGACCGGTGGCCATAGACCAGTTCCACCTCGACTAGTGCAAAGAGGTAGGGCTAATGTGTTGGCAGAGACATCAGCTCCTTGAGATGATCATACTTCGAATGCAGTGGTGGAAGGTACTCTTAACATCTTCCATACTCTAGCCCATATTTTATTCGAAGCATCACATTCATTCATGGCCAGTAGCTTTATATTATTTTTTGGGATTCAATCAGTTGTTTGGAGAGTCTTTTGTGTATGGTCAATCCAGTGGGAGGGATCGTAATTCTACACCAAGTGTATCATGCTTGTGTTGTAAGAGTAGGTGATCTAAATTTGGAGGCTGACCTTGTGGTGTTGGACACGACGGACTTTGACGTGATTCTCAGTATGGATTTGACTTTCCTTGGGACTTAGAAGGATGCCTACCAGACGGATTTCCTATGTTGTGGATGTGGGGAAGAAGTTGTCTCTGGAGGAGATTCCCACAGTCCGGGATTACAGAGCTTTTTTCCAAGAGATTTCGGGGTTACCGCCTAAAAGTGAGGTAGACTGTTGTATAGAGTTAGTGCCGGGAACATCTCCTATATCTTTGGCAACATATCGGATGGCTCTGACAGAGTTACGAGAGTTAAAGGAGCAGTTAGACGGATTGATTACACTTGGTTTCATCAGGACGAGTACACCTCCGTAGGGTGCACCTGTGTTATTTGTGGAGAAGAAGGATGGGTCTCTCTTTATTTGTGTTGATTATAGACAATTGAACCGGGTGACTGTGAAGAACAAGTATCCATTACCTAGGATCGACGAGCTATTTGATCAATTGGGAAGGAAGGACCCAGTTCTTTTCTAAGATTGATTTGAGATTAGGATACCACCAGCTACGGATTAGAGACGAGGATATCCAGAAGACGGCATTTCGTACTTGTTACGAACATTATGATTTTGTGGTGATTCCATTCGGATTAACGAATACGCCCGCAACTTTCATGGATCTGATGCATAGGGTGTTTAGACTTTATTTAGATCAGTTTGTAGTCATCTTCGTGGATGATATTCAGATTTACTCGAGGTCTAGAGAGGAGCATGAGGAACACCTTAGGATTGTATTACATACAATTCCATGACCATTGGTCGTATTCCAAGCTCGAGAAGTGTGACTTCTGGAGAGATGAGGTCAGGTTCCTTGGCCATGTGGTTTTCAGGAGTGGTATCTCTTTGGATTTGGCTAAGGTGGTTGTAGTTCTTGGTTGGGAGCGATCGAAGAATGCATCGGAGATCAAAAGTTTCCTTGGTCTAGTGGGCTATTTTCGGAGATTCATAGAGGGATTCTCTAAGATTGCAGCATCATTGACCCGTTTGACTATGAAGGATGTGAGGTTTGACTGGGATGAGTAGTGTGAGTTGGCTTTCGAGGAGCTAAAGCGAAGATTGACATCTGCACTAGTTTTAGTGATTCCTGTCGGTGGCCAGAAGATGGAAGTGTCCACGGGTGCATCTTTGCAAGGCTTGGGTGCAGTCTTATGTAGGACGAATGAGTTGTGGCATATGCATCAAGACAACTTAAGATTCATGAGCGTAACTATCCCACTCATGATCTTGAGTTGGCTGCAGTAGTGTTTGCTTTGAAGCTGCAGAGACATTATTTGTATGGAGAGGAGTTTGAACTATTTTTGGACTACAAGAGTCTGAAGTATATCTTTATTCAGAAAGATCTGAACATGCACCAGAGGAGATGGTTGGAGTTGGTAAATGATTACATCTCTACCCTTCATTTCATCCTTGGAAGGCAAATGTTGTAGCTGATACGTTGAATCGTAGACTGTGAGGAGTGTTAGCTCAGTTAATGCGTCAGGAGTGGAGTCTACTTAAGACTATTTCAGACCTTGGAGTACGTTCAGTTGATCAGCAGAGGGGAGGTTTTCTTTTTGGTTTAGTTGTCGGGCCTTCTTTGGAGAATAGTATTGCCAGTAGTCAGAAATTTGATCAGGAACTTAAGTTATTAGTAGCAAATGACGAGAAGCCAGATTGAGAAGTGCATTTGGATGGACTGATTAGATACCGGGGTCATCTTTGTGTGGCGGGCGATTAAGAGGGAGATTATGGACGAGTCTCACAGGTCACAGTACTCCATACATCTTCGAAGTACTAAGATGTATCATGACTTGCGTATGTCCTTTTGGTGGGCAGGTATGAAGAGAGAGATTTCAAAGTTTGTAACACGATGCCTCACGTGTCAATAGGTTAAGGTAGAACATATGAGATTAGCATGATTGTTACAACCTTTACTAGTAGCTGAGTGGAAGTGGGAGCATGTGACTATGGATTTTGTAGTTGGTTTTCCCAAGACCAAAGGCAGTTTTGACTCGATTTTGGTCATCATAGATCGGTTGACCAAATCAACACATTTTTTTCCTATGAAAGTTTCAGCTTCGGTGGAGGGGATTGCTAGATTATTTCATAGAGAGATTGTACGATTACATGATGTACCAGTTAATATTTTCTCGGACCGTGGTTCTCTTTTCACATCTAGATTCCGGGAGAGTTTGCAGAAAGCCTTGGGCATGCAGTTAGACTTTAGCACAGCTTATCATCCGCAGACCGATGGTCAAACTAAGAGAGTGAACCAGGTACTGGAGGAGATGTTACGGGTTTGTGTCATGGATTTTGGTGGTAGTTGGGGAGAACAACTACCCTTGGTGGAATGTTTATATAATAACAACTATTATTTGAGTATTGACATGGCTCCGTTTGAGGCGTTGTATGGTAGGCCATGTTGATCGCCAGTTTGTTGGGCCAAAGTTGGAGAGGGTAATATTCTTGAACCGGAACTTATCCAAGAAATTACTGAGCAAGTGAAACTCATCAGGAAGAAATTGAATGCAGCACAAAGTAGGCAGAAGAGTTGTGCAAACTGAAGAAGAAGGGACTTAGAGTTCACGGTTGGTGATCACGCGTTCTTGAAAGTTTCTTCTATGAAGTGAGTGATGTGTTTTCGCCGGAAAGGGAAGCTTGCTCCATGCTTTATTGGGCCTTTCAAAATTTTGGAGCGCATAGGACGTGTGGCATACCGAGTTGCCTTGCCTCTGCAACTTTCTGCAGTGCACGATGTATTTCATGTTTCCTTTTTGCGTAAGTACAAACTTGACCCTTCGCATGTGTTGGATTGGAGCCAATTGTGGCTTCGTGAGGGTGTATCATATGTGAGCAACCGTTACGAATATTAGATTAGAAGGAGCAAATCTTGAAGACCAAGACTATTCCTTTGGTGAAGATTCAATGGACTCATCACAACAAGTCCGAAGTTTCGTGGGAATTGGAGTCTGAGATGCGAGAGCGATATCCACAGCTTTTCACGGGCTGAGGTATGTAATTTCGGGGACAAAATGCTTTTAAGGGAGGTAAGTTGTATTGACCTAAATCCAATAATTTATATTTTGAATTAATAAAAAAATGATTAAAAGGATTTTATAGAAATTAATTGGTACTTTTTTAAATTAATTTGGTGTTAATTTATAAGGTAATAAGAACGCTAGATTGATTTTTAATCAAAAATCGGTTTTGGGGGTCTAAGATGTAATTAGAATACTTTAAGGGTATTACCTGTAATTATAAGAATTAAAATTCAAAATTCAAACGCATGGGGGTGCATGTGGGGATCGTGGGTTGGAATGTGAGAGTTGGAAGTAAGGTTTCCATAATACTCTCCCTCACCTTCCGTCTCATAAGAAACAGTTTTGGAGGGTTTCTTGTGAGTGTATAAGAAGAAGAGAAGGGACCTATCCTAGCTGTCATTGGCAGTGGAGAAGAAGAAGAGGAAAGAATACGAAGAGAAGAAAAGAAAGGAAGAGGAAAGCATACCAATTAGAATCTCAACACAACAAGAGGTAAGTCAAATATTTATTATGATTCTCATTGAACATTGTGGTTGGTTTCTGATTTCAATGAATGAATTTGTATCTTTTATGTTTGATTTACGAAAGCATGATTTATTCATTCAGATTAAATGATTCATGATTCATTGTATTGCATTTTATTTGATTATGATTAAAAGGTGTTTATATATGTTTTTACATGATTTTGGATTTATGTGTGGGTGATCTTGATGTAAAAAATAATTATAATTATCTGGACCGTTCCCCAGGTGAGAAAACATTGACGTTAATAATTATATTTATCTGTAAAATTATTTGGACCGTTTCCGAGGTGGGAAAAAATGTCACGAATAATTATATTTATCTGTATAATTATCCGAACCATTCCCGAGATGGGAAAACACTGTCGTTAATAATTATATTTATCTGAATAATTATCTGGACCATTCCCAAGGTGGGAAAAGATTGTTGTTAATAATTATATCTATCTGTATAATTATCTGGACCGTTCCCGAGGTGGGAAAACATTGTCATTAATAATTATATTTATCTGTATAATTATCTGGACCGTTCCCAAGGTGGCAAAACATGGTCGCTATTAATTATATTTATCTGTATAATTATTTGGACCATTCTCGAGGTGGGAAAACATTGTCGTTAATAATTGTATTTTTCTGTATAATTATATGGACCATTCTCGAGGTGGGAAAACATTGTCGTTAATAATTATATTTATCTATCTGGACCGAAATTGGGATAGTTTGATGTATTTCTTTGTATTAAATTGTATACTATGTTTGGTTAGTTTCCTGGTGAGTAAACCTGTGTGTATGATACGGGAATATGAGTAAGATAGAAATCTAGATTGGTTCCGGGAATTATGAGTAGTTTTGGACTATGGAATTAGTAATGACTTGGATCGATTGTGCTGCACCAGAATAGTCATTGGTGTTTTGATGGATTTATTCTTGATAGGATACTCGTGATGGCTTTTGTCAGGTTATTCGGCGCACGGGTAGCTTCTGAAGGGGGCACTAGAATTCTTACTACTAAAAAGTTAGGCTTTAGGGGCGCACATTTAGTGGCAGTCAAAACAAGGTACTTTATACATGCATGTTAGGTTGATGTCATTGTTAAGTAGGTCTTGGAGAAACTATAAGGCTCCTAATGAAAGGTTACCTTGGAGGTTGTATTGTACCTTTGGGTTGAAATCCCCGTAAAATCTAGGTTGGTTACTTAGGAGGCTGTACTATACCTTTGGGTTGAAATCCTCATAAATTTCAGGATGGTTGCCTTCCTACCTTGGGCTATGAGAATGGGGTTAAGGCGAACACCCCGAATGAAGAGAGGGGTTTCCGGCTACTCCTGGTGATCTAGTTCCTAAATTAAACTATAAATGCGAAGATGGGATAACGGCTACTTAATGAGAAGCATTATCTTAGTCATATCATTGCATTGATCATTTATATGCTATTGATTTGAGCATATCATTTAGTTCATTGAATGGCGCATTGTCATGGCACTTGCATTACATTCATACCTTTTATTGCGTTGTATTTCTCTCTTTATCCGCATTATATTATCGACGTACTTGGATTTGGACTAACAGTGTTCCATGAGGATTGGTGACCAATATGTCACTTACTGGGCATTCCAAGTTTACGCGAATTTTCATGTTGCAGGTTGATGTATGATGAGGAAGGCTATGGACTAGGCGCTACTCTTTATTTCATTGTTGCTTTAGAAACTTTATGTTTACGTTTTTTTATGGAGGATTTTGGGATGTGATCTGATTATGAGTTTTCAGCTTTTTGATTTATTATGTTAAGACTTGTGACTCTTATGAAGTCATGGATGTTATGCAAGTTATTTTATTTTACTTTCGCACTCTGATGGTTTTAATGAAAGAGTTCTTTATTACTTTTATTATCTTGTGATTAATATGTTTATCTGCGTTCCTCGTTGGAAATTCGAAGGTCACCTCGAGATCCGTGCCATCCACATAGGGATTCGTGCCATTGGTTTCGGGGCGTGACAAGAACTCTAGTTGTTCAATATAATTAAGGTCATTAGTTACCTCTCATCATTATGTCTTTTGCTTAATCTTGAGCATATATCATTTCACCTTTCATTTAATTTATCGTAATAACATAGTCATTCACATCACATTTCTAATGATTCAACATAATCAAGATTATCACTCACCTTACTTCCTTTTTCTGTATTCATACATGTTTTGTACAAGCATACCTTGTATTTCAGCTAGGCCTACATGACCTAATATCAATAAATAGTTTTCCACACAAACAATCACTATTAGTTCTTTCACATAATTGTCACATCATTCTTATGTTCATTATCCCTAAACAATCATGTACATTACTCATTTGGATAATTAAATCATTTTATCATTTCTCCAAGTCATCCCACATTTCTCAGTTTAGTGGAGTATGCAGTATTCATGCTTAACCATTCTAAACTCTAGTTGAATGTCATTAATGTTTCCATTCACCTAAGTGCCATCCTCTATGTGTTCAATACATAGTTTCTTGCAGTCTTGTTTGGTTAGTGGTTATGCCGGTGGAGTGACGGTATTGCGGTGAATGTAAAGGTGGTCCCACTCTGGTGGCATTAGGGTTATTAGACTTCTTTTAACATGCTTATATATATAATTCTATATATATAATCCTAGCTTACATTCCTCATATGCATGGTCGATGGTTGAGGCCGGTGGCACTATTGGTCTGCCCCTGCCCTTGGTTGGACTTTAAATGTCTAAACCGGGTTCTGTTGGTGGCCTCACCAATGTGCCAGTGGGGTGTGGGTTCGGGGGGCTATGGTATGCCTGTGGGTGCCTCCAACAGTGTCGTGGTTTGGTGCTTCCTTCCTTTTGTTAACCTCATCTTAGTTCTAAGGTTAGTTCCTATATGGAACACCATTATCTCATGCAACATTATGTTTCTCGTAGGATTTTTCATGCCTATAACCTATTAGTTCATATGACACCTATTTATTCATGGGTTCTCTTTTCTTACCTTCAATTGAAATCAAACATCAGCAATTCTTATATATATACACAGATTTATAATTTACTTCAAATCAATATCTAACACATTCATAAGTTTGTGGATTGTAGATAGAACTGATGTTTGGGTTTTTCCCCAAATACGTAGGGATTTCAAGTTCACTCACCTTGAAATCTAATTGAGTTGAGGATTTTCTTGGTTCATCTTTTCTAGTTGTTTCTCTTGCCTTAGAATTCGCCTCTTTTGATTCTCCACCCATATTTTAGGGTTTCTTAAGTTATAAGGAGTATTTATACCCTCTCTTAATTTTAGGACCTACTTGGTTGATCTCCTTTTGGTCTCACTTAAGTCTAGTGTATTTGGTTAAGTTGGCCCTTTGGGTTTAACTTGTCTTACTAATTCTAGTTAGTCTTGAAGGTTTCTAAAACTCTCAAAAATTATTTAAGAGGAATCTCATACAACATAGATTCTCGTTGGGTAAAATTACTAAGTTACCCTTAACCCTTTAAGTACCAAAATACCCTTTCTTAAATTAAATATTTTTTTTAGGTCCTTACAATCTACCCTCCTTAAAAGAATTTCGTCCTCAAAATTCATCAAGGTAAAAAAATGTTTGAGGTTAGGGGCAATTACATCACATTTATACTAAACAACCAACACAAGGCATTCAATAAATCACAACATTCAACCAATATAAACTGATCACAATCTTAACATAAAACAGTTTCAACTAACATAACATAGTTTCAAACTAACACAAACCATTCAAACCATTAGGAAATAAAACATTCACCACAGTATGCCCAAAGCAATAGTCAAGCACCGCATATAAGTTTCAAAACAAAAACCCATAGTTCAACCAACCACCAAACTGAATGGTTCCAAAATACCCACAAAACTACAAATCCAATCAAACAAGCCTTCCTTAAAATCAATTTCCTCCTTTTGATCCCCTGGTCCTCATACTCCTTTCCTACTCTCCTCTTGATCCTGCTGCTACTGCTCTGCTACCGGTACTGATGCTATGGCGGTCCTGAAGATGGTGTTGAAGATGCTGGCACTAGCACTGAAGCGACGTCATCCACTCTATGGAAAGCTGTAGTAATGTCGTGCAGGTACTACATGATCCTCTCTGTGGCCCTCTCACAAATCGATTAATGTTCCCGGGCTTCTCTTCGACTTGCTAGAACTCAGACTTGATCTCTTGTGTTGTCTTCTCTAAAGCCGCCATCCTGGAATTCACAATCCTATTCATCCTCACATAGTGCATAGCAGGGCAACTGGAAACTGCAGTGGATGTAGAGGCTCCATGCATGGTAGAAAGTCTGGGTGGTGCAGTAAACGTAGAAGCTTCATGTTGGATCTGCTCTTGTAACTCCTCTTGTTGTGACTGTTCTCTTTGTGTCCTCTGTCTTCCTCTCCTAGTCTCTTGAGGTGTTTGTGGTCTAAGTCCCATAAGTTTCAGATTATTGTTTGAAAATGTAAGAACCCGCACTATGTCCTTCGGTGGAGGGAACATCACCCCCCACCTCTTTGCTAACTTGGTCATCAAGCATGCGAAGGGTAATTGCTTCTTCCTTAGGTTAGTGATAAATCGGATAATGTGCTACATTATCAAACTAGGGAGGAAATGTTGTTGACCTAGGGATAGTTGGTTCATAGTTTGGACCATATGAGAGGCTAGGTCAGTCATATTCCCATGCCTGGGATAGACATTACAAGCAAATATGTTATACAAGATCCTATACTATGGTAGCATGGTTGTGGATGGGAGAGCGTTGCCATCTCTCCACTTCACCATCTTCCCACACAGTCTATGGGTTATCTCTTCTCTGTATGACCCTATGGGCTTGGGTAAATAGATCATGTTCGGGTTAATGGTTAAACCCATAATCTCTGCCACTAGGGGCACTCTCAGATGATGCTTATTTTTTTCGGATCTTGAACTCAATAACTATAGTTTCTTAATTGTAAGACACCATGGATGAATACATAAATTGGACAATGAACGATTATGCCGACTCGCCCCAGGACAGTATTGGAAGGCACTCGGCATTCCTAGTAATATCTACCACTCAATAATGTTTCAAGTCTTCAAGGTCGACTGGTCTTTCAATGATAATCTCTCTAATAAAGAAAGGGTGATTGGAATTACCTTCTTTACCTCCATAGGAGGTCGTGAAGGTCGCACATGTTGTTCGGACTTAGATGTTTCCTCTTCTTAATATTCCTCATCTGTGTTTTCTTCCGATTCCCTCTTTGGAGATACCTATTCCAATGTTTCCTCGGGTGTTCTCCTAGTTGAGACATGTGCTCTCTTGGATGGATTTGGATTTCTCACTAATTTCACTCTAGACATGATGAAATGTGTGATGAATATGCTAAGAACTCCAAGGTGTAAGGGTAAAAGAGTTGTAAGATTGAAATGGGTTTCTTGAGATGCCCTAGAAGGGATTTCGAAGGGCTTAGAAGGGTTTAGGTAGGGCCTAGAATCAAAGTAAAATGAAAAATC
Source organism: Pachysandra terminalis (assembly GCA_031762675.1). Taxonomy (NCBI): domain Eukaryota; kingdom Viridiplantae; phylum Streptophyta; class Magnoliopsida; order Buxales; family Buxaceae; genus Pachysandra; species Pachysandra terminalis. The sequence goes on along the minus strand of JAUPMG010279841.1, from coordinate 4,701 downwards.
CCTAAGTTTTTAGGTTTTCACAAATTGCAGTTCCAGTGGCCTTGACCCGATGGTAAACCGGTGGCTACCGATGGGTTTGCCGACATCGAAAAAAATTAGATTTTAAATAAGTTTCATTTTCATTCCTTTATACTATCTAAATCATAGAAACTTTAGCACAATAGTTAATTCAAACACTTCTAATTTATTTTAAATTTAAATATCATCCCATTCACCATATACAATAACTTCTATCACACATCACACTTCAGAATACATTAACATTTCGGGTAATCATATAAATTACCACAATGTTTGTTAAAACTTTTATCATATCAATCTAGACTTCCTTTAGATCTCCTGTCCTTTATTTTTAAGTACTTAACTTCTGTCAAAATTTTCCCATTTTGCGAATGAACCACAATACTATATTATAGGGTATCTTTTATCATTTCATTATAATTATACTAACACACATTCCTTTTCATAAATCCTAGGGTTAATGCATTTGCAACTACATTGTCTCAGACTTATGGAGGTACTTGGTCAATATTAGGATTTTAAATAATCATATTCAATTTAGCAATCAACATCTTGCAAGCCTTTGGTTATCAGGTCCCACTGGACTTTCCAACCTAGTATACTCACTATACATCGCATCCTTAAAGTTCAATCCTTGGATCTTCAGGAATAGTGGCGTTATTATCCTTCAGTGTCTTTTGAAAATTATCTCTTAAGGAAGTACAATCAGTAAACAATTCTCACTTTCATCATTCCATATCTATTCCCTTATCTAGGGTACCAATGATATCCTATAGATCTTCCTTTTGTAATTCTACTACTCTGATTTCTTGTTACTTACTTTTCACCTTATTCCTAATATTTATTAAATCCTAGGCTCAAATACCACTTTGTCACATCCCAGTCCTAGGGGGCACACTTGTCCAAGGTTTTCCCACCAAGAATGGGTAATGCAACTCTTAGCCCCACCACAGGAAGTGAAAAACCAGTGAATAACAAGAGACAATAATAATTCATAATCTAAATTTTAAATATATGTACAATATCAGGATCCTTGTTAACCAACTACGAGGTGGGTAAATCCAAACCCAAGTCCAACAGCTTTATTCTCAAAGATTGGTGGCTTAACCTAAAAAATATGTCACAATGAGAGTGAGCTTGGAAGCTCGTGAGTAAACCAGCAATACCCGGGTATTTACCAAGAAACACAGACCGATTTATAATATGAAATATTTCATAAATAACTTGAGGATAAGATAGTCTTGATTCTTGACGTTTATATGCTTTACTTCTTTTCACTTACATGCTTCATAAATTAACGTTTATATGTTTCAGATCTTAACATTCACATCACAACAGATAACACATGATGTAATTCATTCTTTCATTCTCACTCCATGGATGCATGCTATGCCATGAAATAATGCTTTGGTTCATTATTTGTATGCAATGTCATGATCAATCAAACCATCATCCCAAGCAATGATAGGTACAATACACATGAAATGCAATGCATGTTGTTGCAATTATGACTGCTTGATATCTACGCTAGATCCTCACTGAGGCCACCATGCATCTTTACCTATCACATGTAAAATTTTTGGCTAAGGCACAACAATAGATTATGTGTGTACAACACAGTTTTAGGGCCTTTAAACCCATAGGATTCTCTTATCTCACCATCATTTTTGATCTAGGAAAACGTGACCAGAGCATCTTTCATCCCCCAATGAACATTTCAGCTCACAATTATCCAACAGATTACTCATATCACACATGCACATATACTATCCTGATGTATACATTTGTGCTCAGATCCGCACTCATATATATACTCTATCCTAGTGTATATATATATATATATATGCGTAGCATTCCGGGACAAAGGGGTAGCTAATCCCTCTCCCAAGTCATCTTTGACTTATAATTTGTCATTTATGGACTTTAGTGTTTCATCACTCTTTGGCACTCTTAATTGAATCCAAACTCTGGTCGTGTCATTGGGTTACCCTTCGGGGCCCATAATGGATGAATAATCCAATTTATGCATACCCTCATCACATAATCTATATGTTATGCATAAATATATAAATCTTACATGAACATCTAATAATATGTCATACTTTGCATTCAAAGAGTATATCACATGTCATTGGATATAATGAATTCTAAACACACATACATAATATTCCATGTGTAATCATTCACCTCACAACTTTAGCAATTCAATAGAATTAAGGTCATTAGTTACTTCTCATCATTATGTCTTATGCTTAATCTTGAGCATATACTTCATTTCACCTTTCATTTACTTTATCGTAATGACATAGTCATTCACACAAATTCCTCATACTCAACTCACTATGTTCATTCGTAACAAAATAAGCAAATTAGGATTTATCATTTCCACAGTCTTACATCATCATACTGTTTACCTCATCATGTCTTATGTTCATTCTCAAACATATATGACATTTCATCATCCATTTAATCTAGGTTGATAGTACAATCACACACATCACATTTCTAGTGGTTCAACATAATCAAGATTATCAAACATCTTACTTTATCTCTACAGTGGTCATACATGTCTTGTACAAGCACACTTTGCATATCATTCTCATGTTTATTGCTTCTAAACAATCATATACATTCCTTATTTGAATATTCTAATCATTTTATCACTTCTGTAAGTCATCCCACAATTCTCAGACTAGTGGAGTAAACACTACTCATGATTAACCATACCAAACTCTCATTAAATGTTATTAACCATTTCCATTCACCTTAAGTGTTATTCTAAATGTGTTTAATACACAATTACTTGGGGTTTTGCCTGGTTGGTGGCTTTGCCGGTGGGGTAAAGGTATGCTCATGGAGGCAAAGGTGATTCCATTCATTTGGCATTAGGTCTATTAGATCTCTAATAGCATACACATATATAATCCTAAAACATACTGCTCACATCTTTGGTAGGTGGGTGGGGTCGGTGGCATCGGTGGTCTGCCCCTGCCCTTGGTAGAATTTCAAAGGTTTAAAATAGGTTCTGTCGGTGGCCTCAGTAGTATGCCGGTGGGGTGTGGGTTCGGGGGGTTATGGTATGCCGACGAGACCCCAACAGTGTCGCAATTTGGTGTTTCTTTCCCTTTATTCACTTCATCTTATTCCTAAAGTTAGTTCCTATGTGGAACACCATTTTCTTATGCAATACTATGTTCCTTATGGGATTTTCATGCCTATAACCTATTTGTTCAAATGACACCTATCCGTTCATAGATTTTCTTCTCTTATCTCAAAAAGATATCTTGTATTAGCAATTCTTACATATATACACATGTAATTACTTCAAATCAACATCTATCACATTCATAAGTTCATAGATTGTAGATAGAATTGATATTTGGGTTTTTGCCCAAATACCTAGGGATTGTAAGTCCAGTCACCTTGAAATCTGATTGAGTTGTGGATCTTCTTGGTTTAGCTCCTCTAGTTGTTTCTCTTGCCTTCGAATTTTTCTCTTTCAATTCTCCAGCCATATTTTAGGGTTTCTTAAGTTATAAGGAGTATTTCTACTCTTTCTTAAGTTTAGGACCTGTTTGGCTGGTCTCCTTTTGGTCTCACTTAAGTCTAATGGATTTATGTTAAGTTGACCCTTGGGTTTAACTCCACTTACCAATTCTAATTAGTCTTTAAGGTTTCTACAAATCTCAAAAATTATATAACAGGGTTCTCATACAACATAGATTCTCATTGGGTAAAATTACTAATTTACCCTTAACCCTTTTAAGTACCAAAATATCCTTTTTTTAAATCAAAATTTTTTCAGGTCCTTACACAACTTACCCTCATTAAATCCCCAAATCAATTTAATCAGGTCAAGGTGATCAGGTTGAACAGTAGCAAATAATTGACTTTTAGAGTGGTTGATAGATAAGCCAGTAATATCCTTGAAAGAATCAATGGCACTCCTCAAAATCATAACAAAATGGGGGTAACCAGCAGCAAATATGAACAAGTCATCAGCAAAGTTTATATGAGTGATTGGGGGGATTGTTGCACTTCGGGTGGAACATGAAACCAGAATTAGTGATCTTACCCTTAATGGTGTAAGCTAGATGTTCCATAGCCACAGTGAATAGGTAAGGGGAGAGAGGGTCCCCTTGCTTAAGGCCTCTCTTGCCAATGAAGAAACCATTGAGAGACCCATTAATGGATAAGGAATAAGATGCAAAACTAATCATTGCATAGATCCAATTTTTGAATTTCAGAGGGATGTGCCAGACACATAGAAATACATCAATGGCATCCCATCTCACATTATCATAAGCCTTTTTTAGATCAATCTTGCATGCAACTCTGGGAGGACCCTTGTTCAGATGATAATCATTCACAAGCTCATGGGTGAGTTGAATGTTATTAGATGTTAGTCTGTTATTGATGAAAGCAGTTTGGTGTTCTCCAATCAACTCACTGAGAATGGATTTCAGTCTATTAGCCACAAGTTTAGCAATGTATTTGTAGATGATTAATGTCACGCCCCGAACCCGTAACCCTGATCCCTAGGGGGAAACGACATGGATCACGAGACGCGACCTTCGGGATCTATTTCTAGATCGCGGATCAACATAACAAAACCAAGATACATGATAGAATAAAGAACTTCATTCATCATAACAGAGTTGCGGAAGCAATAAAGAAATA
>JAUPMG010279831.1:0-18518 GCA_031762675.1 Pachysandra terminalis | reverse complement strand
AGCTTCAAGGTTGGGATGTTGATGAGGAAGGGTGAGCTTGATGAGCGGTGAGAGAAGCTCCTATGAGAGGTGCAACAACTGTTCCAATGAGGGGAGAAAAGAAGAAGAAGAGGTCAGATAATACAGGTATTAGGAGAAGAAGAAGAACAATATTAGGAAGAGAAGAAGAAGAGAATGCAGAAGAAGAAGAAGGTCGGGACGGAGAGTGTATTAAATTGGTCAGGGGTGTATTAAATTTCAATGATTAAAAAGAAAACTTCATTGCCGTTAAACTAACGTTTTCGAGTTTGGGGTTAAAGCCACGTGGCAACAATCCAATGGTGTTGTATGGATTGCTGCAAGTCTTAAGCTGTAGAGGATGCGGAGCCCTAGACTAACGCCTCCGGGAGCGTGACAATCAAGGAAACTCAGACTTAGCAACAGACTAGAACGTGCTCGGATCGTCTGCACCCAGAATTGTCCACCAGTGCGTCTACCGGGGATGTGATTGGTGTTTTTTTTTTAAAAAATTCAGCCTTTTTAAAAGAGTCGTGAGGAGGTCACCCGCGGGTAGTGCCGGCAATTCCAACCCGACCTGTAAACCCGCCTGCCATTTAGCGGGTTTGGGTTCAAGTTTTCAACCCACGGGTCGGATTTGGGTTGAGGATTTTCAACCCGTAAATAAACGATCGGGTTTGGGTCAGCTGATTTGACCCGTTGGGTATTATACTATAGGTTTTACTTAGTTTACCTTAAAAAATATGTACCAACTACATATGCATATATTTATATATATGCACACACATGTACATAATGTAAGGGATAGGATATTTTCCTCCCCATTTTTCCATTTCCTTTCCTCTATTATATGATAGAGCTCGGGTGCAAAAGACTGGAGCATTAGAAAAGTAAAGTAGAATATTGTATGATATATTTCATTATTCTTGTTTACATGAGATAAATAAGATTATAAAAAAAATGAGTATTAAGTTACAATAACATTGCAACTTGTAATTAGGTTTATTATACAAGACATTAGATGATGTATTTAAAAATAAATAATAAAAAATTTAGTAAAATTAAATTGTTCATGACGGGTCCCCCTATAAACCCGACCCAACCCCGCCCAATTGCCACCTCTACCCACGGGGACCTATATAGGTCCCCCACTTGATAACGTTATGACAAGTGGATTAGTGATACTGACAACCTTTTAGAGTTTTATTCACATTCAAAAACAAAAGTCTATTAGAAATAAAGTTAAAAAAAAATATAAAATTATATAAATACTAAATTCTTTAAACCCTAAAAGAGATTAACCTTAAAATCTAAAAATCCCAAAACAATATATATAACCTAAGAGGAGAAGATGAACCCTAAACCCCAATAACTTAACCTTCAAAAAATTAAAACCCCTAAAAGAAAAAGATGAACCCTAAAAGCTCTTTTCATCGAAAAAATAATAATAATAATGATACATAAATTATACTATTACTATATTTTAAGTTTTAATTATTATTTTTTATTATTATATAAAGTAATTTTTATCTAATTTTTGATTTAGATAAAAGTTTTTAACTTCTCATCTTTAAAAAAGACAAAGAAGAAACCATTTGAACATGTAAGTTGAATCTATCGCCACATGGCAACATTCTATCGTGGGTGATGCTCTTATTTTCCTTTTTAAATTCAAAGGTCGAAAACCCTTTTTAAAGGAAAATGCACCAATCACATCCTTGTGCATGCATCGACGGACAATTTTCGATGCAAAAACCGTTAGGTGAACTCTTTAATCTTATTTATTTTGTGAAAGGCAGAAAGCCCTCTTATAAGACTCAAACCTTGTCCGCTTGCATCTTCTTTGGATCTCGACTTTATGTAAGCTTCAAACTCAAAACTCGTTTTACATGAGACAAAGTAATCGGCTTCAATGTGAAGGGCTTTGTGAAAATGAACTTTAAATCAAAGTCAGATGGTCAAAATTTGTGATTTTATGAGAAAATTATATAAAAGGATGCTCATGTATACATAATATTAAGTTAGATGGATATCTTTCCATCTTTTTAAAGGAAATATAACAAAAATGAAAGGAAAACCTTATCATTTTAAATGTTTCACTTAAATTTCAAATATTGTGTTTGGCGTATTGAAGATGAATTTTTGACATGATCTAGGAAGATCTTGTGATAAGAATTGAAACTTTACAAAGGACATATGTGTCATTTTCTCAGTAAGGTCATAAGGAATATGGTGTACATTTGCAAACGAACCTTGTATCTGTTTCTAAAGATCAATGGAGGCCCAAAAGTTGGGTTATGCAGGGGATCAAAGAGGCCTGTGGTTTGATAGACGTGGGCAGGGAGTCCGCTCCTTTCTCGTCTGCTCATATACACCATGAAGGCATCCGCTTCATGGAAATCAATTAAGAAGGGGAATGGACAATTGAAACCCTATGGAGGATCAAATATACGGGTTGCACTGCCAACATCATGGGATGGCGGTCTAACATATGACGGGATTGGGAAGTGGGTACTACCAATAAATTGGGGCCACCTTGCCCATTTTGAGGGATCAATTGTTTGGTACATCCTCCCATATCCTCTCATTTCTCATATCCTTTCTCATCACCATTGCCCTCTATCCTCTCATTAAATCTCTTTGAATACTCCGGCATTCATAAGATATGAACCTCTGATTTGGACACTACAATTTACCTACACACATTTTTGGCGACTACAATGGGGAACCTTCAATCTCTAGGTTTCCTAATCTTACGGGAATGGCTCCGGCACAGAAGAACACCGGCATACAAATTCCAAACGGACCACTCACAAATGCAAATGAAGGTACCAAACGGGACACAGGAGGAACGCATCCATAACCTAATTTGGATGCTAAAAACATGTTTTTCGTCAAACAATTTGATTTGATAGCCGTTATGCGAACTTTACTGTTGCAACTACAGCAATAACAATTACAAACCCTAGCACTACTATAAAGTATCATCCCGAAGGTAGCGCAGAAGGAACTTGAGGTGCTAAAAAAACTACCAAACGAAGGAATCTACCCGCTCTGGTCACAACTCGACGCTACATAGTTTTGGAAAGGTGGTCACGGATCATCTGTCATGCCCTAGATTCGAGATATGGGATCTCGAGGATTTCAAGGGATTGACCTTCGGGTCCAAAAAGGATGCGACTATCAATTCCAACATATACATAACCAATCCCATGGTTCCACAGAGCATAACTAAACAACCCAGCGGAAGTCTGATATAAATTAAAACTAAATCCAATGTACAAAATTTCAACCATCATAAAAGAATTCAAATAAAACCAATTACTCAATCCAAGTAAAAGTCAACATTGTTCTTGCCCTCATTGGTCAAACTTGTCACATCCCAAACTTAAGAAAATTCACGTGGAACCCCTCGTGTTTGAAACGTGACTCCCACACCAATCGAAATCGAGGGCGGTAATCAATATAAGAGACAAACCATAGAATTTAAACAAACCTTAATGTAATTAACTTTACTGAAATTAATTAGAAAACTACTAAGTTATTACATCCAAAACACTTAATGAAATCACAATGGAAAAACAAATAAAATACCCTGTTCTCATGCTTGAATCAAATCCTATCCCTATACATAATATCTAACTAAAAAGTAAAATGAACTCGAAGTAAAACTCATTCCACGCATGCATCAAATCCAGCTATATCATCATAATTGTGTTCCTCGTCATGTACTTCATTATTCCCTGAAATTGTTGTTATAAGATGTCAGTTACACTTAGCCCAGTAAGTAAAACAATTAAACAACATTTTATCTTGGAATAGGGTCAAAGCCACTCTCCAATGATACAACATAGGTTAAACAACAATAATATGTTAAAAATGCAATATGTATGCAACTCAGATTATAAATGTATGCAATGCATGCTCATGCAACAACTATGATGATTACCACATGTAATCCATGCACATGAATATGATATGAAGTTAATGCATGATGTTTGGCATTTGATTAAAGTATGTTCACACCATATCTTAATCGTACCGTTCGAGATGTTTCACCCAGAACATATCCTCCGATATTTGGTTGGACTAATAGACTATTCTATGTGTACATCATAGTTTCTAGGAGCTTCGACCTAGAGGTCACAAGCGCCTCGGTTATTTTCAATCATAGGGACAAATCCTAAGGAATCACATAGATTAACCTTTGTGAGCCATACATTAACCGTTCTACTAACAGAATTCACTCAATTAATTGGTATATTGGGAATGACACCCAGAACATATCCCTCACCGTAAACAAATTTGGTCTACTGGGATAATCAGTCCCTCAACACATAAAATAATATAAAATAGTCTACCCAGGACTTCCATACCAGTATGATAACACTCATTATGTCCATAACATCCAACACATGGATTTATGGGGTATAGTCAAGGCATTAGACCCGTACAAGGTCAATGATGCAAACGGGCATATGCTTTGCAAGTGTAGTGTAGGTACTCATTAACTAAACATACAATCAATGTATAGTTGTGTAATAATAAATTTAAGTAATTAATATGAAGGGTTTAACATATGGTATATATATATATCTCATGGTATGCAAATCATGTCAACTCATGAACAATTATGGTACAACATACATACTTCATCAATTAATCATACCAACCAATAATTCAGATTATCAGATCATCATCCACATCATAATGTTCAATAAAATTCAATACATGATTATATCATAACAAATTCCCAACAAATCTCATGCTTATAAACAAATATGACCAAACCTGGGCTCACCGGTTGGCCACCGGCAGCCTAGGAAGAGGGTCACAAACAAAAACACATGTCACTGAAGCTCTACGGCAGCCTAACCGGTACGTCGATTGACTACCGCTAGCCTAGGCAGGGGCAAATTTCAACACACAGGGTCAATGAGGCTCACCGGTACGCCGGTAGGCTACCAGTAGCCTAGGCAGACCTGCCTCAACACACCTGGGTATCCAGTAGGCTAACGGGTACACTGTTAGCCTGCCGGATGTCCACTTGGTTCACCGGTAGGCTAATCGGCACACCGGTTGCCTGCCGGTTCGCCCACAAACCAGCAAACATCATGATTTTCATATTTTAAATTGTTTTTAGTCAAAAATTTCAACTAACACTCATATTAAAATCACAATCCGAACATAACCCAATAAATACATCAATCAAAACATCAACTTACTTTCGCTCGGATGATCATGCATTAAATTATGAAGTTTTAATGAAAACGACTTGTTCTTAAGATTGAATTCAATGTGCTATGTCATATTCAATGAATATGGCATCTCACTTAAATCCAAATCCAAAATAAAGAATAATTGGATTACTTAACTTGGCTGTTCTTCGTCGAATCTTCTTCTTCTTCTTCTCAATTCAAATCTGAACTGTTCTTCCTCCTTTAGCTTCAGCAATCTTCCACTCTCTCTCTCTCTCTCTCTCTCTCTCTCTCTCTCTCTCTCTCTCTCTCTCACTCTTAGAACATTGATCCACACGTCCCCTAGTGTTCTTACATAGTTTTTAATGTTGTCTCATAGTTAGTCTATAGTTATACTTAGTTTAGGATTATGTCTCAGTATATAACCTTTAGATTAGATTAGTTAAATTATACACTTTAGATTGAAGTGTCCTAGTTCTAGATGAATTCAATTATTGCTTTATCTATCTTTAATCCTAATCAGATTTTAAGTCTTTTACTTTTAATCCTAACCTTTTTATTGGTCTAATTTTTCCTACGAAATCCTAACCATTGAATTTAAAGTGTTCTAATCATAATAGGAATACTAATAGGTTTTTCAATATTGGTTTAGATTCCTAGTCTCATTATAGCTTAACCTTTAATTATCATGGTTTAATTAGCACAAAAATTACTTATTAATTAACCTAATTGGACTTTAGTTTAGTTGGGCTTTAGTCTTATTGGGCTTCACTTAAGTCTAGTCTAATTAATTATTAGAGTTAGGTCATGTTTGGTCAAATCTAGTTTAATCTATTATACCAGTCTGCTATTTAAGCTGCAATTCTTTATTAATGACTTTTAATCCTTAATTATATATTATCTTATTAATCACCTTGAATTATTAGCCTTTAGATTTAAGATTAAAAGTTCCTACAAGATCTTAGCCACACATTATAATTTAAAGAGTTATGATTGTGTGTGAAGCACTTTAGTTTCCTATTGTACAGTCCCCCAATCACAAGCAGTCAAAGTCAATATGTAACTAACTTACTAAAATTTTATATTAACCCCTATATTTTTATTAATTATAAATTAGTCTCTATAAAAGTTTAGGTTATTACAAAACCAAACCTAACAAATCTAAAATTCTCGATCCCCATCCTCCTAGTGTTCCACAGTCTTATTCTCTGCCTACTAGAGATCACTCGCCACTATCCACTGCATTCGGGAAAATCACCTGTTTCAACATAGGGATGAGACTGGGAGCTCAATAGAAAAATTCCATAGCACTACAATAGATACATTCATAGACATATAATAAAACAAGTTCATTCATACAATTTTCCACAAAACACACAAGTAGTTCACTATCAAGGTACTTATCATGCATATAGACAATTTCCACATATCATGTCATACTATAATCCATAAGCATATACTATACCAAAATCAACTCAATACAAGTTCTTTCATGACTTCCTCATGAATCATTCATAATCACCATACACACACACTCATGATCCCCTCATGATACAATATAGAATTTTCGAGGCCACCAACTTTCATGGCACCATTGAGACAATGACAATCCCCTTGTCAATGGTTACACCATACATACCACATAATCATCCATAAACATAGTTTAATTACATCTCAATTAATAATTACTCAAGCTCACACTAAAGTCTCACATGACTCAATGCCAATCATGCAATTAAATCACTACAATCATGCAGATGCTAACCAATTAATCGCAAACAGAATACATGCAATGAGGTATGATGCAATGCAAATGGAATGATGCAAGTGTGCAAAGTGTTAGGCCAAGCCCAACTATGAATTCCAACCAAATAACTGTTGAAAACACTGTCCAGAATCTGCCAATATAACCAAAGTAACCATGAATTCCATTCCATCCACATATTTGTTGAGAGCGTTGTCCATTATGCCAATACAACCCAAGTAACCATGAATTCCATTCCATCCACATATCTGTTGAGAGCACTATCCATTCTGCCAATACAACCAAAGTCACTGCCAATATCCATTTCTTTTAAGGGATACAATCCAAGGTAGAGGACGCTACCCTCTTTCGTTTCAGGGGATAATCCCAAGGTAGGAATTCCACCCTTTTTTCCTTTCAGGGGATGGTACCCTAGGCAGAAAATCAGCCATCTTTCCTTTCAGGTGATGGTATTCTAGGCAGGAAATTTGCCCTCTTTCCTTTTAGGGGATGGTACCCTAGGCAGGAAATCTCCCCTCATTCCTTTCAGGATGTACCATAGGTAGGAAATTCACCTTCACAAAAACAATCAACATACACATCTTGTGTCACACACAACACAAAGATCACCAATGAGTACCTTTAGCATCACTCTCAAATAACACACATATATATATAGGTCCCACATACCATACATATAGTAATTTACCAAACTCGGATCTTTGTGCATCCTAACTTCATACCACATGAATCACACTAGCATGTAATATCACTCATACATAGTTAGTTCATGTTGAAAACTAAGCAATTTAGACATTTTATTGCACAAAATCTTGTACAGGTACTTCGCATACAAACCAAGAGCACACACACACACTCTAAATACTCTCATGGGCCTTCCCATGAAATTTCACATCAATTGGAGCTCGGCAGGTGCTCGGTAGCTGCCGAGCTTCCTACCGAACTCCCTTGGTAGCAGCCTCGGCAGCAGGACTTGAGAGTTTTCCCTGCTCGGTAGGTGACCTCGGCAACTGCCGAGCAGAAAATCTCAGTCCAGATTTTGGTTTTCTATCTAGGGCTTAGTGCCCAAACCTCCATACACTCAAATTTGACATTTTTAAACACTAAACTCATGATTTACATCATTAAAAACCAATTTAACATGTCATAAATAAAACCTAACGTTAATACAAGATTAACATGATAATTCACCAAATTCCCAAGCATCAAAGTTCATAGATTTCATAATTCAACAATCATTAACACGAACATCATACAACATGGAGAAATCATAGATTATATGCTAATTTCAACCACATATAACCTATGATCTTATATGCATTATTCTATAGCTTCATTATATTTTATGAACATGCCTACCGTAGAACTAAGGAAATCCCTACTTCATGATCCTGTAGAATCGGATCTGGAGCATCATAATCATCCCAATCCTCTTCTATTTTCTCTTGCATCTTCAAAGCTTGCTCGATCAGTCTCCTCCTCTCTTTCTTTTCTTTCAGATCAACCTTGTGCTTCCGTCCTATACTCACCTTCTTCACTTTCGCCTTCTTCTCCTTAGCCATCTTCTCTTTTGCCATATTCTTCCTACAATATTCTTTCCTCTTCTTCTCTATTCTCTCTTGCTTTTTCTTTTTTCCCTCTCAATCTCCTCATCTCCCACTCTCCCCATACGCGTGGTTACTTCCCCTTATTTCTAGATAATCCTAATCACTCAAGTAACTGATTTGAATACAAATTTGAATTCAATCAAGTTAGTTAATCTTAAATTACCTTTTTAATTTCTTATTTCCTCATTCTCTAATCCTACCTAGACCAAACGACCAACCCATGCCTTAGGCCCTAAAGCCCAATTAAATTTTTATATATTTCTATTTTCTTCCCTATACTTTAATAATTTACACATTGGTCCTTAGTGTCATTATTTAATTACACTTTCAGGTTTTGGGTCACTACATCATCAGACATGTGGATACATCACCAGAGAAGAAGTTAACGATCTGTTGAAAAGAAAAAAAGGTAAGGATGACCTCAGATCTATCATATCTGGACGTCCAACCGCCATATCCGATGCACCTTACCAGCAAACCTTTCCTAATATGATACAACACCCCCTCATTTCCAATCTATAGAGCTGGCAATCGGGCGGGTTCGGGTCGGGTTGATATAGGGTATTAACAGCTTGACCCTAAACCCGAACCCGCCCATTTAATAAACGGGTTGAGATTTCTCAACCCGTTCTAACTCGTCTGACTCGTCTGCCTTTTTTTAAATAATTGAAGTGCTTCATTATACTTCTCCATCCCAACAAAACTTGCAATCAAAACTGCCCAAGAAACAACATTTTGCTCCGGCATCTTGCGGAATAGTTTGCGAGCCATAGTCAGCTCTCAACGCTTGGCGTATCCACGGACGAGACTGGTCCAGGTGACCACATCCCGGTGAGGTATTTCATCGAAAACCCTATGGGCATCCTCCATTATGTCAAAAATTGCATACATGCTCACCAGAGAATTCCCAACAAAAATATTGGATTCAAACCCATTTTTCAATTCTTGTCTGTGTCTTATTAGAAATCTCAGAAGAAGGAAGAGGAGAGGGAAAAATTAGGGATTGAAAGTTAAACTTAAACCTCAAAACCCTAATGATAATCTTGAAGCTTCTCCAATTCTAGACTTCTAGTGTCATATGAGAATGTGAAAGGTAGGATTCCTACCGTAGGAAGAGAACCAGCAGCCGAAATCACCCGAGTGCTGAGAGGTTGGAGGAAAACCAACAAATGAACCTCAAAAGTTCAAAACCCTAATATCATTTGACTTATATATGGGTTAAACTCAGGGTTACTAAGTTCATGTACAATAACTACAATATATAACCTTTTGTCTATAGTACTAACCCGACGGGTCAGACGGGCTAACCCGAAACCCACCCGTTTATTCACGGGTTATAAATCCTTAACCCAAACCCGACCCATGGGTTGAAAAATTAAACCCAAGCCTGCTAAAATGAGGGCGGGTTAGCAGGTCGGGTCAAAAATTGCCAGCTCAACCAATCTATAATGGCAAATAGGGGAGTGCCAAAGAGCATTTAAGGCAATTTCAAGAAACAATGGGACATTCCAAAGTCTCTAATAGGACAAGCGTACACATAGTACGCCAACATAGCTTCAGGACCAATAAGAGACTAGGCTGATACGGCTGTTCAATTCTACAAGAAACTCTTTTTGGTAGAAGATAAGATAGCCTTGTTCGATTTGAGTGGTGAACGCCAACGATTAACAGAAGGTCTCATTGATTACGTAAAGAAATTCAGGGATCTAGCAATAGATTGCGATGAAGTAATGGCGGGGGAAAAATTGGTACACCTATGTGTAGTGGGAATGGTAAGGAAATATAGTGCTTATCTGAAAAATATTAACATTGAGAGTTTCACCAAACTCTACATTGCGACCAGAAGAACCAGTTATTCGAAAAGTCGATGGATAAGAACTTCAAAGCTGGAAAGAGGAGCGTGGTTCAAGTGCTATCCGCCTAGGATTCAAATAGAAAATGAGATGACAAAGAAAGAAAGGAATCATGAGACAAGACAGGGCCAGAAGAGCCACCACCTTTTCCATGCAGTAAAGAAAGCATAAAAGAGTCACTAGAGTAATGGGTCAAAGATTGTGTAGTAAGACTCCCTGTGATAGATCAAGAGCCTATGCCAGAGGAAGAAAAGAGTCCAAGGTTCTACAAATTTCATTGCCAAACGAGTCATTCAACAAAGGGATGCTGGACACAAAGAAGGATCCTCCACAGGAAGCTAAACATATGAGAGATCGAGCTGAGAGAAGATAATGCCTCTGTACATTAGATTCTTATTCCCTGCCACAAAGAAAAAGGGAATGGAAAGGAAACAACAGTATTGGTCTGTATGGCAAGTTTCCAGGATGTCGAGGATTATGATCCGAGATTCCCTAAATATGAGGAGTAAATGCAAAGTGGCATGTGACCAGATGTCTATGAGAAGTTTCAAGAAGTCAGGAAGCGAAAATTGCAAGCAATCCTACAGAATGTCAAGTTCCACAAGATTTTTTTTAACAATACGAGATTCAGCCAAAGAGCCCTGGCAAACATGACAAGGGCGATACTCGGTAGAGTAGAAGAATATGGTGAATAATGCTTTGAAACGACAAGGGATTTGTTGGGAGAAGACAATCAACTAATTGACGCTATTACCTTCTCGGAGGAAGATATACTTAACAAAGTGTGCCATAACAAGCCTTTATACGTAACATCACGGATAAATGGGGTGGAAGTAAAAAAGGGCTTTTTTCAATGGTGGAGCATCACTCAATCTTATCATTCAAAACTGTGCAAGCGGCGGGTATCTCTACCAGAAAGATAATACGAGAAGTTCAAACAATAGCCGGATTCAACAATTCAAAACAACAAACGCTTGGATATGTCATGATGAACATTGAAGATGGGCCTCTAAAATGTATGCACCCTGTACACATTCTTGAGGCAAAGACTTCCGATCATATATTACTAGGAAGACAATGGATCCATGACTACGATATTGTCCCATCAACGGTACATCAATGCGTTAAGGCTAAACGGAAAGGATGTCCTATCAGGATATCCGCCACCAAAGCACTGTTTGCACGAAAGGAGCAATATATTATATAGAATCCATATTTTTCAAAGAAATCATTGAAGATGGAGAGACATACATCTCCCCAACGAGCGCAATCCCCTTGCCTAATTGGGACATGTTCGAAGAATCATCTACCACATCGGAATTGAAAGCGTCAAACAAGGTGCTAAAGAGAATAAAGATCCATCACAAAGACAAGCCCAAGTGCGTAAAGGCTATAAGGTATGATGGTAGAATGGTCTATCGCTTATAGCATCAAAGGGGAAGGCTGAACGTGCCTCGGTTCAGCGAAAAGAATCATCTCCTAATAAAAAGGAATGAAATACACTTGAGATGGCGATTGAAATAAATGAGCATGAAAAAGAGGTGACGAATGTCAAAGAAGCTCCGGAATAGCTGGAAGACAGAAACAAGTTGTAGAGGAAAAGCTAAAAGAGATAAATTTCGGTGCTGAAGAAAATTGTAAGATAGTATTCATCAGTGCCGTACTTGACCTAGAAGGGAAAGAAAATATTATACAGCTGCTTCAAGAATATCATGATGTTTTTGCATGGAAATATGATGAATTGCTAGGGTTGGATAGAAAATTAGTCACCCATCGTCTCAATGTCGATGCTTTGGCTAAACCAGTGAAACAACCATAGAGGAAATTCCATCCGAACATAGAATTAAAGATAAAGGAGGAAGCGGAGAAGTTGATGAGAGATAAGTTCATAGATCCCATAAAACACCAGGAATGCTTGGCTAACGTAGTCCATGTCAAGAATAAAAATGGACAAATCAGGATATGTGTAAATTATATTGTCCTTAACAAGTATGCCCAAAAGATGATTTTTCTCTACCCAACATCGATTTGCTCATTGATGCTACCGCCTACAATCAAATGTTCTCATTGTTGGACAGGTTCAATGGATACAATAAAATCAATATGGCTACTTAAGCCCATCAAAACCACAATTGGGAATTTTTATTATACCGTTATGACCTTCAGACTCAATTATATTGGCGCTACGTATTAGATAGCCATGATAACCATATTCTATGACATGATACATAAAGAAGTTGAAGATTATGTCAACGACTTGGTGGGGAAATAAAAAAACAAAATAAGATCACGTCGAAACGCTCATATTATTGTTTGACAGGTGCAAGCTTCCAACTAAAGATGAACCCATTGAAATGTACCTTCGGAGTTTCATCCAGAAAATTTATCAGATTCCTGGTACATCACAAAGGAGCTTACATCGATCCAACAAAACCCAGAGCCATAAGCGGGTTACAACCACCCAAAGACGAGTGAATTACAACCACCCAAAGACGTCAAAAACTGAAAAGCTTGATGGAATAAATATCATACATCAAGAGATTCATACCAGGGATGGCGCAAGTGCTAACGCCATTACTTGCACTCTTGAGAAAAGATCACCAGTATGTGTGGACACAAGAATGCCAAGAATCTTTTGACAGATTGAAGGAGTTTTTGACCAATATTCACACCATGCGACATCGGTGAAAGGGAAGCTTTTGAAGTTATATTTGGTGGCATCAAATAAAGCTGTAGGAGCACTCTTGGCTCAAGATGATGAAAGCGGGGTTGAAAGACCCATTTATTATATGAGAAAAATCTCAGAGGTGTGGAAACACACTACTCAAGAGTGGAAAGATCCTGCTTGGCGATGATACACTCAACACAAAAGCTAAGGCATTACTTAATGGTGCATAAGGTTCATCTCATTATAAAATCGGATCCCATGAGGTATTTGCTTAGCAAACTGGTCATGTTAGGAAGAATCACCAAATGGTTGTTGTGCTATCAGAATATGACATTACAAGCGCAACGCCAATGACAATAAAAGGGCAAACAATCGCTGATTTGATAGCCCAATTCTTGGTGGAAAATTGCATTCAACCTTACAAAACTTTGGAAGTGGATGTTTGTATAGTAGACGAAGATGCGGAACAGTGGACGTTGTCCTTTGATGGGTCATCCACCGCCACAGGAGGAGGCGTAGGAACTGTTTTGATATCACCTTCTAGTGAAGAAACTTCAATCGCCTACAAACTTAAAATCCCATGTACAAACAACAGTTCAAAGTATGAAGCTCTCCTTGTCGGGCTCACATTAGCCAGGCATATGGGGGGTTAAGAAGATAACCATAAAGGGAGATTCAAATTTTGTCATCAAATAAATTTCAGGAGACTTCATTGTTGAGGACCCAACGCTAGTGGTTTTTCATATAATGGCCCAACAATTATTGCAAGGATTTCAAAAGGTACATTTTGGGCATGTACTCTGAATAGGGAATAGTCATGCGGATGCATTGGCGGCATTGACATCTAAGATCCAATTCAAAGGAATAGAAAAATTCATAGAAATCAAGAAGAAGCATACGCCATCAATCGAAGAACAAGAGGAAAGTAAGAAGGGTTAAGAGGTAGAAAAGAACAATTGGTGTACCCCGATCAATAGGAGCTTCATGATTTGAAGTTTACTCGACAAATACCTTTGAAAATCTTGAAAAACATTTATAACTTGATTGGTCATTTATACCACAAAGTCCCAGAGGGACTACTAATGAGATGCTTAGGCAGAGATGAGGTGAGGCAACAATTGACAGAATATCACGAAGCCATATGTCAAAATAATAATGGCATTCCTCTCTATCGACAACTATAGCGAAATGGGTTCTATTGGCTAGAAATGTCAAAAGAAGTCCACGAGGTAAAAAGGGGTCGCTCAAGATGTGTGGCAATTAGAAAGAGCAATGTCATGAGATAAAGGAGGACAATTGGCGAAAGTCAATAGCGGAGTGCTTGTCACATCCCAATCCAGGGAATGTCAATTGACATCCTTAGAAGTGTCTATGTGACTCTCACCCCTATTCCTAGAGGTGGCTCAGTAGTATAGAACATAAGTAACAATTAATAGCAATCCTAATAAACAATAATAAGTAATCATTTAAGACTAATCAATTAATGAGTTCAACTAATTACTACGAAAAAATAAATACAGACATCTACCAGACTGCTCCTGGCTAACTGAACTCTCTGAGCAATCCTCTAGGACCTGAAAATGTTGAACAACGGAAGTGAGCTGAAAGCTCGCATGAGTAAACCCACAATACAAGGGAATTTACACAAAACAAAAATCAACCAATAGGTAAAAATATAATATAATGGAATAAAGGAAAATACACATTTTAGAATCTTAAGAATTAGATAACAAATAATCACATAATATGCCAAAACTCACCATGGTTGTTTCAATGAATGCAAGTCCACTAAACTAATAAACTATATAATGCAGGCTTAATGATAACATGCAAGTCAAGTGCCTCACACACAAGACAATCGCACATATTCATACACAAGAAAATGTCATGCATGTTGCCATGCCTGACCCACCAATCTGCCCCCACAGTGGCGAACCACGTGGACCGTCACAAGGTAAATAAGCTGAAGGTATTCTACATTTACAGTGCAGTTTTAGGGACTTTCAACCCACGAGATATAATTCCCCATTTTTTACTTTTATCAGTAGAACACATCCAAGGCATCTTCGCGAGATGGACTTCACGAACATACCAAAGCACAAACTACCACCAATGGGTCATTCTAATCCAGACTCTAATAGTCTACTAAATAAATTAGGCATATTGGGGATACAACCCCTCACCTTCCACATCACATTCATTTTATAACCATTTTCACACTAAGGTGCTTATTCACATGATACACTCAGGTGCTTAATCTCACATAGCCATCCCAGTTGGGTAGTCTCCATGTAGATCAGGTAAGATTTAATTTTATTTTATGAAATGCAAGCCACACTAGAACTTAATGTTTCTAGATCATAGACATATATTCAACCAACAATCACATGCAACACATTCACATGAGCTACCATTACAAACATCATACCTCTCAGGGTAGACAACAGACTTATGTGTTAATATATATATGCGTATATATCTAGGATGAATATTCATCCCTACTTACCAAATCGGCATATGCATGGCCATAAAGCCAACATCTAGTAGTGCATAAACATGATATTGCACATCCACACAACATTGTGATACTAGTAACAGTCATACACCATACCATAGAAGTCACAACTCATAGGGTATACACTAAGTGATATCATACCTATTACTTAGTAGCATCCATCTTATGGACTAATCCATATAAACCACATAGCAACCTGATTATGAAGTGTTTATGTACTTATTAATATAAGGTTTTGGTTGGAAAGTAGTGGTGATACCACAGTTTTGATTTGGGGGCGGTAAGGGTGGAGAAGCCTTCAAAATTCTGTGTTTTTAAGGACTGTCGATAGATCGATGGACCTGCTGATAGACTTGCTGACGGATGTGGTCTCTTGGGCAAAGGCTGTTGACTAACCGATGGTCAACATATGAGATCTATCGATGGAGCCCTGATCTCGGGTGGAGGCACGGACCATCGTCGGTCGACCAAGGTCGGCAGGTCATCGATGGACCCTTTAATGGACCGACTCCTACCCTTTTTGCATAATGATTTTCTTTTTATTTTATTGTTATTTGAGATTGAGGGGATGCACCTTAAATATATAACGAATGCACAAATGATGTTAATTAGACTTCGTATTAAAGAGAATGCATGATTATGCTTATGATTATATTATAATTAGTTTAAGATACATATTAAATGTAAGTATATACATGCATTAATAAAAACATGCATATGAAAGGACTTAAGAGAAGTCTGTTGACTCTATATTAAATTTCATTGAGTCCCAAGATAAGGACTAATTAAGAGAATGTGAGGATATGGAGTCCAAATATAAGGACCACTGAGAGTATGTTTGGAGTCCAAAGATAAGGACTAGATGGGAATGAATATCAAAGGATGACATGAGGATGCGGGTCTAGCTAATGCATAAGGCTCATATATGTACATAAGATATGAAACGATTGAAATTATGTTAATAGATTGTACTTCCGTAATGTCACGGGGGAGGTGTCACGCCCCGAATTCGAGATATATAATCTCGAAGATTTACAAGGGAGTGACCTTCGGATACAACCCATGGATGCGGCCAAACCAATCAAACAACTCGTGGTCCAACAGAGCATAACTATAATCAGCAGAAGTCTCATAATATTAAAACCATTCAAGTAGATCCAGCTAACATAATCCAACTATAATTAAAAGAATGCATCATCAATGCCCATGTGGGGTCAAAACATAAACATAAAGCATAGTTTAAAGTAGCAAAGTGCATAATGCCTCAAAACTTATCCAGTTAGCAGTTTCCCATCCAAGTTCATCTTCACTTTATTGGTTCACCTGTTTCAACATAGGGGTGAGCTTAGAGGCTTAATAGGAAAAATCCAAAGCAATTACAATAACTATCTTCATAATCATATAATTAATCATATTAAATTCATGCAAGATAGACCAAACATTTAGAACCTTAGTCATGTAATCATCACAGTGTTTAAGTCAATATCATTACTATCAAGTCATTATACTCATTCACTTAACATCACAACCATAACATAGTATCCATAAGTCATTATTCACCTCATTGTCATGTCATTATACTCAATTATATACCACTACAACTATAAACATGCACAACCTGTTCAAACACCAACATCCACATGGACTCTGTCATGATACACAACATCTCACAAGACTACCAACTCTCATGGTTCCTTCTATATTGTAGCATTCCTCCTTATCATTTACCACTCAATTCACATAAACTAATCAGTCAACAAACCACATAATACACCATGACCCAAACAACAACCATACATCATCCACAAATCAATCAACAACCACACATCATAGCACACTCATTCAACAACCATTCAACATACACAGTTATGCATTTCATGCAATGAACACAACATGAGCACACAAATAATGAAACTCACAGTCAAGAATGCAATGCAATATGGAGTTATGATGAAATGAAATGATGCAATAAATGCAGAGGGGTGTTAGGCCAAGCATAACCATATAATCAAACCCACATCTCCTCTAAGAAACACTCTTCCAAGAATATGCTTAATCAACCACATCAGATCCTCTTATCTAAAGAGTACTGAAATCTCATTATCCTTTTTTTTAGGGGATACTGACCCAAGGTAGCAAATGTCACCATCTTTCCATTTCTTTTAGGGGAAAATACCCAGGTAGAAATCCACCATCTTTCCATTTCTTTTAGGGGATAATATCCAAGATAGAAATTGTCACCATCCACACATTCACATTAGACCCTCTTATATAAAGAGTTCTAAGTTCATGCATGATCACTCTAGGATCATTCCACACACATCACATCACATCACAATTCACATGGCTCATATAGGACCCACATATCATACACCATCAAAATTTCGCGTTTTCGTTATCATTCACCCTAACATCATACCATACAACTTATCTCATGTTATAACTTTCTATAAACCTCATCATACATCATAACACACCATACGTGGTCACAACACACAATAAACTGGGTAACTAGTACCTTTTGTTGCAGAAAACTTCACACACACTTCCTACAAACAAACACCACACACAATATTTAAACACTAAAATCTTGGTGTCCACAAAATATGAGAGCAATAGGGGCTCGGCATCAAGTTCGGTGGGACTGAGGGTCCTGCCGAGGTGCTCAGCTCCTGCCCTGGCTCAGCAGAAGGGCCAGAACTTTTGGGGGCTCAGCTGGTAAGCTCGGTGGGACTGAGGGTCTTGCCGAGGTGCTCGGCTCCTGCCGTGGTGTCACGACCCGAATTCCAAGGCACCGCACGTGATTCATATGAGCGTGGACCTCGAATTCCAAGCCGTAACTCTCACCCTCAATCAATCATAACTAATAATCATTAACCAAACCAAGAGGGTGGTACATCCATAAATCACAATCA
>JAUPMG010279820.1:1026-18519 GCA_031762675.1 Pachysandra terminalis | reverse complement strand
CTTTGATTTGTCTACTAATTTATTTAGAATTAATCTGATAAAATTAACAGTCTAAACCCCATCAGTCCTTGAGGTTCAACACCCTCAATATAGCCCTATCCTACTTGGATTCGTTCTATTGCGAGTGATAGTTATAATTGCACATCAGACTTATTGGACCATATGAGTGAAACTGAGAGATAAATTGATAACTTAGGGGTCAGAGTGTAATTACTGAAACTATTGAGCTAAGTTGGTAATTTAATTTCCTTATCTCTTTTCAACTGCACGAACTGTGCGTTGAACTGGTCTTGATGTCGTGGCCTTGTATGTGGGGATCGTGGGAGTGAAGTTAGGGAGTTAGCTCCATATAACTATAACATCCCAACCATAGGAACTCTACAGCTTGTGTTTAGAGAAAGAGAGAGAACAGAGAGAACTGAGAGTCTAAGCTAAGAGAAGAAGAGAGGAAGAAGAAGGAAGATTGGGGATTAGTAGTTCAGATCCATTAGGCTAATTCAGGTAAGTTCTTTACTCTGTATAATTCGATTGGAATAGCATGTAGATCTAGTTTTGTTTGAATACATGATTGTAAGTAGATTATTCTGTATAGTCTTCATTTTTATGCATGATTGTTCCTTGAACTTTATAGAAATCGCATGTTAGCCATGGAGTATTATTTTAGCTTATATAACATGATTAGCTGTCTGATTACTATTGTTATTGCATTAAGAGAGAGATAAAGAGCATGATAAATTCTATGTTAAATCCATGTTTAAATGATCATGATTTGTATGATGTTGAACTTCTGCGTTTAAACCCAAAAAATGTGAATTTATTGCAGATCGGTAGGCGTTGGTACATTGACGGGCCTACCGATGGTGCTCTTCGGTAGGCATCAGTACATCGATCGGCCTACCGACAGGGACTAACGTGTATTAGACTTGATTTGGTCGGTAGGCCTCGGTACACCGACGGGAGACTATTTTAGCTCTTCAGTAGGCGTCGGTACACCGACGAACCTACCGACGGAGGATTAGACCATTTGGTCGATAGGCGTACACCGACGGGCCTACCGACAGAAGACTATTGTGGCCCATCGGTAGGCATCGGTACACCGATGGACCTACCAATGGAGGACTTATACTATGCTTGACCTTGTTGGTTGGTAGGCGTCGGTACACCGACGAGCCTATCGACAATAGAAATTATAGCTCTTCAGTAGGCGTCAGTACACCGACGGACCTGCCGAAGGAGAATTTGACCATCATGGTCGGTAGGCATTGGTACACCGACGGGCTTACCGACCGTATACACATGACTTATGAATTGGTTTGATCGGTAGGCGTCGGTACACCGACTGGCTTACCGATGGATATTGTTTGGACAATATAGGCTATTCATGGGAGAGTTTAAGGGTTTAGATGTCGGTATTGGTTTGGGCTTAATTGTGCGAATGACACGTGCTAACCTACTGACCACACTCCTTAGATGAGTCTCCAATTTAGAAACTATTTGTGGAATCCATTATAATAGAATGATTGGGTTATCATTTATCTTTATGCTATGTCGCATATGTTTGATGGAAATGCATTGATACTTGTAGTAAGGATGCTTGTGATGGTATCCGACATATTGTTCGTGTGTACGGGCGCACGTGCAGCTTCTGAAGGGTATTATTAGTGGTAATCCTATCGATTATGGTGAGGATGCTTGTGATGGTATCTGACAGATTGTTCGTGTGTATGAGCGCATGTGCAACTTCTGAAGGGTACTATCACCAGTGATCCAATTGATTGTGGAAAGGGTTCCTGTGATGGTATCCCAAGGATTATTCGTGTGTATGGGTGCACGGGTAGCTTCCAAAGGATGTAATCACCGAAAGTTCTACTGGTTCTTTGATGACTAGTCCGGCCAATCGGGCAACAATGGAGGAGACATATGGTCTCTTGGATTATGGTTAATTGACCTTGGGTGTTAATTCCCTAAAAAGGTATAGTAAACTGTCCTTGGGTATTCGATTCCCTAAAAGGTTATGGTCAACTATCATTGGGTGTTTAATTCCCTAAAAGGTTATGGGTAGCCACCCTTGGGTGTACATTCCTTAAAGAGGTTACAAATAGCTACGAGAATTGAGCTTGGGTATGTTGAAAGTCCTACAAAACCACGCTGTACACATGGGAGTTGAGTTGAGATATTGATGGTGATTATGATGTGATCGGCATATGCTAGCAGCACTAAGTATGTGATACTTGGCACCGGCTAGGCACTCGCATTAGACTTGTACACATATCTAGGAACATGCATTAGACTTGCATGCATATTTTGTGTAATTGTATCATACCGTCTTGAGCATCCTTGAGCATTGCTTCTTGCATGACATTGAAAGATATATGTTTTGTTTATTGTTTCCCTAATATGCATACATGTACATGAATGTGTGATTATACGGTTACTTTGGATAACATGATGTCACTGAATTATGATACTGCTATTGCTTTGGTATTGAGTGTTAGTCTTATGTTATTCCATGAGGACGGATGACAGAGTCGGTTCCTACTGGGCATTCCAAGCTCACGCAACTTACTCATGTTGAGGTGAAGTGAGGGGTGGACTTGGACTTGGATTGTAATTTATTTATTTCTTTATTTTGGATTAGAATTGATGTAATCTGATTCTGTTTCGGTTTATTTTGTTTATTGAGTTATAGGCTATTCTGAAGCAGTATTTGAATTTATTTATAGATTGATTGTTTCCGCATTCTGATTTCGTTACTTGAGTTTTTAGCACTCTCATAATTTTTGGTAATCCGCGTTCCACGATTGGGAACCCGAATGTCGCACCTCGTGATCCATGCCACCCACCTCAAGATTCAGGTACCAGGATCTGGGGCGTGACAGATTGCAACAACTATTTGTGTTATAGGCGGAAGATGAGCATGCAGAAGGAAGATGCATAGGTTTTACTAGGCTATTTTTCAAGAAATAAATTAGAAGACCTGTCATTCTTCTACGCCTTGCAGCTTGATGAGGATGATATGATATGTAACATTTTTTGGACAGATTCAAAGATGATGAGTGATTATGAATTATTTGGTGATGTTGTTTGCTTTGATACATCCTACAAAACCAACACTGAAGATCAAACATTTGGTTTGCTTGTTGGAGTTAATAACCACAAGCAGACCATCATTTTTGGTGCTGTGCTTCTTTATGATGAAACAGCTGAAACATTCTAGTGGTTATTTAAGACATTTATCAAGGCCATGTTTGGAAAAAGACCGAAGACAATTCTAACGGATCAAAATCAAGTGATGATAAATGCTATAAAATCCGTTTTAACTGATACTTACCATCGTCTTTGTGTTTGGCATATGTATCAAAATGTCGTGAAGCATCTTCATGATATATTCTTTCGTAATAAAACATTTTCAAAATATTTTCACAGATATGTATATAAATATGAAGATAATGACGAGTTTAAAGACGAGTGGAATAAAATGATTGAGAGATACCAGCTTCAAGACAACAAATGGTTGGAAGATCGGTTTAAAGAGAGAGAAAAATGGGCTATTGCATATGGCAGAAACACATTTTGTGCAGATATGAATACAACACAGGGGTCTGAAGCTATGAATAGCTCGTTGAAACAACATCTTGGCACTTCAAAAGAGTTAACAAGGTTTTTGGAAAATTTTGATAGAATGATGAAAGATAGACGATATGAAGAGTTGAAAGCAGAATTCAAGATGAGGCAAACTGTGTCGGTGTGTGATTTTCGAATCTTAATATAAGAGTATGCAAAGAGTGTTTACACACCATGTATCTGGGTTAAGTTTCATGGTGAAGCAATGGAAACTTTGAATTGTAGTCATGAAGTGTATGAAAAAATTTCCACAAAGATTGAGTACAAAGTGAGTGACTCAAGGTCAATTAGGGGTTGTAAGCATATTGTCATATTTGATTCTATAGATGCTAGTGTGACATGCAGTTGCAAAAAGTTTGAATTTATGGGAATTCTTTGCACTCACTATGGGCTTTGAACAACAATGGAATAAAAGGCTACCTAATAAGTACATATTGAATAGATGGAGAAAGGATGCTAAATGTGAACGAATTGTAGTAGATTCTCCAATGACAATTGAAAGCGACCCTAAATTGGAGTATGGGAATTGTTATAGAGGTTTGTGCCATATAGTTGTTCCTATAGCAAAGAAGGTTGCTTTGAGTCGAGTTGGTTATGATCTTGTAGAAAAGCATGCAAATCAAATACAACAACAGTTAAATGTCATACAAAATGATGTGGATGCTCCATGTGATGGAATTGCCTCTTCAGTTCAAAGTGAGTGTGAACCAACTGGTGTCGACGTTGTGGATAACCTAGCAAAAATAGGAGGCTTGAAACAGAAGTCTAGTGCTACTCGTTCAGGTTGCAACATGCATCCGTATCCGAATGCTCTTGACAAGCTTGTAGGTCAAAAGAGGCAAAAAAAATAAGCCTACTGCTGTTGAGAAACCCAAAAAAGAAAAAAAGAATCAAAAGAAAACAACTCCAGTCCAAGGTCCTTCGTCCTCCACTCAAAGTTTCTCTGAACAACAAGTTACAAGACCATTCATTGAACCACTACAATCTGTTCAGGTAACATGTCAAGGTTAACACATTTAGATTATTTGTTTTTTACTTTTCCATTTCTAATTATTTTATTAACCGTCAAACAGGAATCCAGGGCTTTCGGTGCTTCATATATTGGTACAAGCACTTCTGGTTAACCTCAGTCTGTATTTATGGATAGGCCTTCACTTTTGGCTCAATTGAACCAACCACAGAATCCCAACAACTTCCCTCACATGCTTTTGGTAATTTTTATCTCATGTTTTTTTTTTCATTCTATATGCATTGTCTTTACTCTGTAACATTCTTTTATGAATTCTAATCGATTTTCCACTATGTAGAAACATGATTTATACACTAGAAGATCATATCAAGATCATTTATTCCTCACAATAGGTTCACAACAAGACTCTAGCAATAGTAATAGGTTAGTATCTACTATTTTTTTTTAAAAAAAAAAAATTAGCATTTGATGAGATTGCAAGGATTCCAATGGCCACATCTGATAAGACAGGCGGACATTAAATGTTTCAGGATTGACAGACGATAACAACATTGGTGGAGGTCTTAGAGGAATGTTGGTGATATTTGTAGTTATCTTGGTGGGTCTATTTTGATCTTAATCTTCTTCTATATTGAATATTAAAGAAATTAATGGTTTTTGGGAGATGGTAATATGGAAAATTTATTAGCAGAAGATGGTGCGTACTGATTACTTATATGTGGTTTACACCAACTGTTTCTCTCTTGATGAATCCTTGTCAATTTATTTTGCTTGTGCAGTTTAGTAGTTGTTTTGGTGCTCTGGTGTGTGGGCAATCTGGTGTGGGTTGGTTGCTAACTCTAATAGGGTTATTCCCCACAATTGCTGCTATTGGTCTCTTCTCCTCCTCCTGCTACTGTTGTATGGCCTTTCCTTGTCTTGGGCATGGTGCTCCCCTGCTGCTGCTATTGGTCATAGCTCTCTGTCTATGATGTTGTTTGCATTATTCAACTTATTTGAATCTAATTTTAGAAGGTTGCTTGTAAAAGACAAGTTATCATTTTGTATTTTTGTAAAAGACAGGTTACCTCGCCAATGTTTGTAAGGTTCCTTATGGAATTTAGAGATCTCTTCTATCAGTGTTTGTCATGAGCTGGGTATTTCTATCTAAGGTATTTTTTTGTATATATTATATATCGCAAATTGCAAAGCCACGTTATATATGACTCAATTTTGCTTGTCTTATTTTTTATTCTACTAATTTTTTAGTTTGGCTTCCGTCTGTTCTCTATGGGATCAGTAGCTGTTTAAAGACTCATTCCAGCCCCTAAACAACAACACAATTATTGACTCTTGGAATTCTTTCTCACACCCTTTAAAAAAAACCCATAATGTTTGGCTGCATATTAGATTGAAAGTTGGATTGCCTTTGAGTGTGTAAAGAACCATGACCCATCAAGAAGTAACGCCTATAGATATGCCTCGTATATTATTAAAAATGAGTATAGAAACCATTTAAAATCAAAGTAATCACAATAAAAAACTCGGGATTGTGTCCAAGTCGGATACAACTCATGCGAGAATTTGGTCATTTCGTGACACCACATGTTCAACATGTCAAGTGCTATGAACAATATACCGAGAATCAACTGAATTTGCAGTTTATTATCAAAGCAACATTAGAAACACATCCATGCTTATTTTTTGATTATTTTAGACCTTACACACAAACTGGTTGTAGAAGCAATAGTAGAGGAAAAGGGGATGTCTCAAGGACATCTGAAGGGTATAGAATAGTGGAATTTTAGGGTTCCTTTCATGCACACAATTTGGGTAGCATAATCTCAGCAGTTGGAAAGGCATCTGCTCTGTAAAGGCCCTGGTATCATATTCATATATAACTAACAAAAAAACAGTAGCTGTAGCGACTCATGTCCTTAAATTATAATTAATAAATATAATCTTTGTGGAAGATTAGGAAAGACTGTGTGTCTAATTAACTAAATTAGTACTTATTTGTAATTATAATATAATATAGGGTCTATTATGTTAATATAATAATTATTGGGGCCACTTAAGTAATTTTAAAAACTTAAGGAGATTAGGGTTATGCTTTGGACGTATAAGACATGGGGATGGAGGTGGTATTTAACTTGGTCTATAAGGGTATTAGGGTCCTTTCAATTTGAATTTCAAATTTGGATGTACTGTACACACTTGTTTGGAGGGAGAAGTTTCCCTAACTTCCTCAACCCCTTCTAAATAGGATCATGGGTTAGAGGGAAGTTGCCTCTTTGCATCACACGACCAAAAGAGTGGGGAGAAAGGGAGAATCAGATCTTGAGAAAATGGAGTGCACGACCATGGCAAGAGAGGAGGAGAAGTTGATTTCTCTGGTTCTCTAGGATGAAGAAGGAAGAAGAAGAAGAAGAAGAAGAAGAAGAAGGAAAATGATGCTAAGAGAAGATTGATGGGTGATCCATGATGCCGAAAAATTGCAGAAAAAGCATAGGAAGAGGGGATTTCCAATGTCTTCTCTACGTATAGGTTCAAAGTATTTTAATGATTCTATAATTAACATTTAGAGGATGATTGCATGAATGCTTGATTTGTTATTGGATCTAGCAGATCTACATGTTTATATGATGTTTTGTATCAATATGCAATGGATCTTTCGCTTAAAAGAACTTCTGTATATTTCTGAGAAATTAGATCATGTGTTACTAATGAACTTGTGAATCCTTGTATGGAAATCCACGTTAGGTTTGAGGTATTTGTTTAGGATTGATACATATGTTAATAGTTGATGAATCCTATGCAAAAATGTGTAAAAATATTGTTGGGAATGTGTGTACATGAAGACCTAGCAACACCTCGAAGTTGGGCTCAAATCCATAGGAATTTTGGAAAATTTTGGGTAACAAACAGTAGGTGTCTAGCTCTCACCGAGCCTCCCTCTAAACATAGATAATTTATTTAGTATTTTATGTGATTCCCCTATGAATTAGGAACACAATGCAATAAGTTTGAAGCAATTCCAACGAGTATGGAATTAATTATGAACAAAACATTGAACCACTGTCGAAGTTGAAGCTGGCCTCGGCAGGTAGGCCGGCATCTGCCGAGACATCTACCGAAAACAACAAAGTTTCTGCCATATCTGCCGAGATTCGGTAGCTACCGAGACTCCTACCAAGATTGGATTATTTATTTATTATTTTTTTTAGCTTCCCTTGTCAGTTAGGAACACAATGGTTCAAGTTTGAGGTCCATCCGATGAGGATAAAAATAGTTCTGAACTAAACACTAATGAGGTGTCAAAACTGTAGAATGGCCTTTGATAGGTACCTCGGCAAGTACCAAGCATCTACCGAAACCAAAATAATTTTGGCATATTTGTGTATGAAACTACACTCAATTAGGGTTTCAATGGTCCTAGTTTGAGGTCAATTAGAGTTGTAGTTAAATAGACATGAAGTTTTGAAGTTACGAAGGTTAATCGGAGGAATTATACCTTCGATAGGTACCTTGGCAGGTACCGAGCATCTACCGAGTTCCAAATGGAGTGAGATTTCAGGGAAAGTTCCCTGAGGTGATTTAGAACATGTGTGTACATTGGTTTGTGTGCGAACCACTTGTATAGGATTTTTTGCTACTATTTGTCTGAAATGTCTAGTTTGGCAGTTTAATAGGCAGCCTATAGGGTGATTTGGTTTGTGATTGTTCTATGACATTTTGTTGGCTCCTAGGGTTTCAAATCCTAATTTGGAATTGTGTGAGGGTATGTGGGACATCCATGTTGTGTGATGGTCCTATGGCTAGGCCATGTGGACTTTGACCGGTATGAGTGATACCAAGGGTATCCATTGGAGTCAATGAGATTGACTGACTTGTTTGCTATATGAATATGTTGTGTGTGATGCTGGGAACATCTTCAGGTCAATGGAATTGATCTGGTGTTGTGTGCATGATTGATTGTGTATGACTGGTGAATTCAGCCATGGGTGTAAGTCCCTAAAGTTGAATGGGTCGTAACTGGTGGACTTCCAGTCGTGGGTGCAAGCCCCTAAAATGAAGGGAGCATATTGTGGTTTCCAGCCATGGGTGCGAGCCCCTAAAATGTGATGGCCAATACTGGTGGGTTCCAGCCGTGGGTGTAAGTCCCTAAAGTTGGATGGTCGTAACAGGAGCATTCTTCCGTGGGTGCAAGTCCTTAAAGAATAATTGATTGTTTGATTTTTTGTGCATTGCACATGCATCATTAGCACTCATAAATCATCATTGCATTATTTCATTCATTATCTTGCATTGCATTGATTGTTGCTTGATGATTGTATTCTTTGCACTATGGTCGTATATGTGTGATGTGATTATATGATGTGATTGTATGAGAAGCATGGTGAGACCATGTGGACTGGCCGTATATATTGGTGCCTTCTACCTTGGGTGCAAGTCCTTAAAAGGATAGATTATGGGTTGACATGGTGGGACCATGTGATGGTGGAAAGGAAGCTTGTGATGGTGGAAAGGAAGCTTGTGATGATGTCCCAAGGATTATTCGTGTGTATGGGCGCACGGATAGCTTCTAAAGAATATTATCACCGGCAATCCTACTGTTTTGTTTGATGATTGAGTCTGGTCAACCGAGCAGCCACAGATTTGGGAGATGGATTGTTGGGATAACATGATGGGACCATGTGGATATAATGTGTGGTAGCATGGTGGGACCATGTGAATATATGGTGTGATAGCATGGTGGGACCATATGGATGTGTGTATGTTATATATTGTGTATTATACCATAGTGGGACTATGTGTATCTGATAGGTTGTGTATATGTGATAACATGGTGGGACTATGGGTAGTTTATATATATTGTGTGCATTGTGGTGTGACCACATAGTGGGACCATGTATGTATACTGTACATTGTGTTGTTTCATAGCATGGCATGACCATGGGTATTTCATTGTGTCTTGTAGCATAGTGGGACTATGTGGTATAATTGTTAATATATGATGAGATCATGGGTTAGTGAAATGAATGGTATTGTATTTATGAGAATGATATGTATGTATGTACTTATCAAATATGATGACTATGTGACATGTAATGAAATAAGTAGTATGATAACCGGATGATTAAGTCAAATGACATATATGAGATTGAGAATATTATGATGCATGAGTATGCTTAAACCCTGTGGTGAACTACTTATGTGTTGTATAAATTGTATGAATCAATTCGTGTTATTATAATATTGTGGAAATATCTGTAGTGATTCATTGGTTATTCCTACTGGGCTTTGCTCATCCTTATATTTTTATAGGTGAACAATTCGAATAAGATGGATCGGGTGATATGTTGTTTTCAGTAGTGGTTGCATGAACAATGTTTAGAAACGTTGAGAGATTGAATTTTTATTTATTTGGTTTGACCCAATGAGGGCATGAATTGTAATAGACCAGTTGAATTGATTTTGGATTAGTTTGACTTGACCAGTATTGGTTAGGAAATGGTTTTAAAACGTTTGAAACTTCTGCTAATTTTTGTGTTATTTCTCTGATTAACCACATGATGGTTAGATTATAAAAATGGTTAACCGCATCCATGGCATTGGATATGAAGGTTATTCCGCGTCAATCCTCGAGATCCTACATCTCAGATTTGGGGCGTGGCAGTAGCACAAGCTTGTCACCTTTTTCTTCTCATCTCCTTTAAGTTTGATACAATATAAGACCCAAAAATAATGCAACCAAAAAAACAAATACATATGAGGCTATAGTTGTCACTTTCACGATTTGAGCTCCTTTAACATCTACTCGGCCGACTTCAATAACTTTAATTCGAGCTTCTATCTCCCTTCTCCATGCTTCAGTGTCATTATCATACTCATCATTTCTCTCATCATGTCTATAATCAGTTACCAATTGGCCTCCTACTTTGTACGGAGTGCACCATTCAAAGTATTCACACTTCTCAGTTGATGAATCATTCAAAGACAATATTTAAAAAAATAAAAATTTACAGCTATAAAAAATATTATTAAAATAATTAATCAATATAAATATACATACAAATTTTCCAGCACAAGTATAAAATAGCTTATCAGGGTTCTCCTTTGTCCTTGAAACTTTAATTGCTGCTACTCTTTTGCATTAACATAATTTTCTCCCATATCTTAGGTCGAGAAAATTATTTTAAGATGAACCAGCACTTTTTGGCAT
The DNA here is from genome assembly GCA_031762675.1 of Pachysandra terminalis. Lineage (NCBI taxonomy): Eukaryota > Viridiplantae > Streptophyta > Magnoliopsida > Buxales > Buxaceae > Pachysandra > Pachysandra terminalis. Next base: position 7,720 of record JAUPMG010279820.1, on the reverse strand, counting down.
TGTGCCTGTTTTTAACTATGTTCAATTGATCAATGAACAAAACATAGCATAAGTTTAAAACAATTAGAACAGTAATGACCATACTCATGAAAATTAGGCATACCATGTACTTTATTTGTAGTTGTGTGCGAATACTTGTATGGAATTTTATGAAGTGAAGTACGTGATATGCCTAAAATCTGAATATTCAATTGAGTGTTTATATTATGTTAAAATTTGTAATATGATTATGGTGATCTACTATCATACCAATTGTGTAATAGTGATATTATATTCTCAAGATGATATTGAATTTGATGTACTTCTGGATCCTTGTGTTGTGTGAGACACAAGTTAATTTGTATTATGAATCGTGTGGTGGATGTGAATGATGCATATTGTTAAATGTGTTATGAAGTTGAATTTCCTACCTTGGGTAGATCCCGAAAGGAAAGAGGGCAAGCAATCCTGCCTAGGGCTCCATTCCCTAAAAGGAAAGATGGTGACCAAACCTACCTTGGGTGTATACTCCCTCAAAGGAAAGATGGCGATCAATCTTGCCTTGGGTTGTAGATATTCCCTCAAAGGAAAAAAGTCGAGCAATCCTGCCTTGGGTGTATATTCCCTCAAAAGAAAGATGGCGACCAATCCTGCCTTGGGTTGTAGATATTCCCTAAAAGGAAAGATGGTGCATTCTACCTTGGGTTGTATAAATTTCCTTAAAGCAATGGTACTAACAGTTACGCAGTTGTTGTCTAGGCGTGGCCTAACTATCGGTGTATATACATTGGGTCACTTGAATCACACACTTGTGTCTCACTTCGTCACATGAAACATGCACTTGCCTTAAACTCTACCTTGCACAGTATACATCACTATCACATCCCACAATTTGTACTTTATCACATTATACTTGGTTACTTGATTTGTTGGAATTATGTGGTTTGGCTACATTGATGATGTGGGATAATCAGATTAGTTGTTGTGGATTACTATATTTGGAATATAATGACATGATGGAATCATGAAATTGGATTGTGATACTTAGTCTATGAATTGTACATTGATATATTGAAATTTCATTTCATTTGATCAATTATGTATAACGTATGTGATTTATAGATGTTAAAGGACATTGTGAGTGAAATAATTATGTGAATGTGAAATGATGCATGAATGAACTGTTTTGTTACTTTACTATGGAAGTAATTATTGTATTGTTGTGAATGTTTTCCTATTGAGCTTCCCAGCTCAACCCTATTATTTTATAGGTGCTATTATTGAGTAAGGCAGATGTACTGGAAGACTGGGATACTGTGTAGTGAAAAAGACTTGTTTACTTTTGTTTTGATCCCTAGTGGGAAGTTATGTTGTAATAACTTTATTAGTTTAGTTATTTCAGATAGTTGGAGTGATGAGACGTATGTACTCCTTATGTTATTTAACTTTTATAGACTTCCGCTGTTGTTAATAGAAATGCTCTGTTTAACCTTGTGATTGGTCAAGTTTTTGATGCTTATTATTCGTATCCATGGAGTGGATCTGAAGGTCGAACCCTATGAAATCCTCAAGATTACCATAACTCAGATCTGGGGCGCGACGGGCGGGCCCAAGGGGTTTGCAGGCTACAGGTTGCACAATCCCACGTCACCTGGGCAGGTGAAGGTGATGTACTTATATGTATATTCACACCCTACTATGACATAACGTATTTTAAAGCCGTGATGGTCGTGAACCCAATCAGAACTCCGCAGTTAAGCATGCTTGGGTGGGAGTAGTACTAGGATGGGTGACCCCCCTGGGAAGTCTGATTCGGGGGAGCCAAAAGCGTACAATATTGTGTCGGGTGGGGTGGGTCGTTACAAATGGTATTAGAGCCAGAGCCCGGCCGAAAGTGTGGCCAACGGGGACTTTGGGCCTTATGAGGGGGTGATTGTGGTGACTTACGAGGGTAGGTGTCTGGTGGGTGGGCCCAAGAGGCTGGTAGGCTATGGGTTGCACAATCCCATATTGCCTGGGTAGGTGAAGTGATGTACTTATATGTATATTCACACCCTACTATGACATAACACGTTTTAAAGTCGTGATGGCCGTGAACCCATTCAGAACTCTACCATTAAGCGTGCTTGGGCAGGAGTAGTACTTGGATGGGTGACCCCCTGGCAAGTCTGATTCGGGGATCCAAAAGTGGACAATATTGTGTCGGGTGGGGTGGGTCGTTAGAATCCTTTGACCCGAAGCAAGTCTAAGAATGTGGTTGTAGACACCACACAAATGGAGCCTCAGGTTGGTGCAAAGACGGATTCAACAATGGTAACCAAAGCATCCACATCTACTAGACATGTTATCTCTTTAGCCTCACTAGGGAAAAAAGAGATGTGGCCATTGTTTCAAAGAAGTTATCTGTCCCATCAGGTAACTCAACGCCTGGGGGCATGCCAATGAATTCTGTCTCAGACACTAACTTAAGCACTGGATCCCACTCAGGTTCTTCTCCTGGAGCTCCAAGAGAAAAGTCTCCCCTAAAGAGCTCAGATCTCATGCCTACATCTTACTCAGTTAGCATGCATGTTATGATGATAGGTACTAGCACAATAGAGGAGCAAGTGACATCTATGGTTGGAGCCATTGCTAAACTTACCAAGACCGTTGAAAAGATGGACTTACAGATCGCTGCCCTCATGAACAAGTTGGAAGGTCAAAATATCGGAGAATCGAGCAAAGCCCAAGAACATCATCCGGGTTACACGTCTCAGATCACTCCAGTTGTTGGTGAGCATCATAAGACCTCATCAGCACAAGCTGTCAACTAGTTGGCCCAATCTGTGACGGTAGTGTCTTTATAGGTCCAACAACTACCGGACATGATAACAAACACTATAAGAGTGCAATACGTTGATGTACTCCAAACCATACACCAAACACATTGACAATATGTGAATGCCAATGGGATACCAATCTCCAAAGTTCCAACAATTTGACAGGAAAGGTAATCCTAAACAGCATATTGCACACTTTGTCGAAACCTGTAACAATGCAGGTACAGATGGGGATCTTTCGGTCAAGTAGTTTGTATGTTCTCTCAAAGGGAACGCCTTTGATTGGCACACAGACTTGGAATCTGGGTCCGTTGATAGTTGGGAACAAATGGAACGGGAGTTCCTAAATCATTTCTACAACACTCGTCGAACAATGAGCATGATAAAGTTTACTAACACAAAGCAATGGAGAGATGAATGTGTTATTGATTTCATTAACCTTTGGCGTGTCTTGAGCCTTGATTGTAAGGACCGCCTTTCGGAAGTCTCAGCTGTCGAAATGTGCACTTAAGGTATACATTAGGAACTTTGATATATCTTTAAAGGGATAAAACCGAGAACCTTTGAAGAGTTGGTTACAGTGCTCATGACATGGAGCTCAGCATACAAGCCAATGAAGGTTATAATATCCCTGTGCAAGAGCCACACAATGGTAAAGAAAAGCAAGAGAACCGCAAATGGAGTAAATCTTCTGTTAACCCCATAAATGATGAGGATTCTATGGCCGTAAATATTGCTCTAGTGAAGATTTCGGCCAAACCCTGAAAGACATCTTTCCACGATAATCAGAAGAATAATGGAGCTATATTAAAAGATCTACAAGAGAAGCAATATCCGTTCCCTGACTCTGACGTTCCAAAGATGCTAGAGCAATTGTTGAAGCTGAAGTTGATCGAACTGCTAGAACCAAAACGCCCTAAAGAGGCTGGTCGTGTAGAAAACTGTCATTCACACATCACAAAATTTATTTTTTTGATCAACTTTTAGTTTTTGCCCAGAAAATTGTGTAAGACACATCTTAAATTTTTTTTTTTGTTCAAATTTAGTTTTGACCAGAAAACTGTGTATTAACATTCACACATGACAAAATTTGTATATTTTTTTTTATCAAATTTTAGTTTTTGTCTAGAAAATTGTGTATTAAGATTCAAACATGTCAAAATTTATTTTTTTGATCAAATTTTAGTTTTTGACCAGAAAAGTGTGTATTAACATTCACACATCATAAAATTTATTTTTTTGATCAAATTTTAGTTTTTGCACAGAAAACTGTGTATTAAACATTCATACATCTCAAAATTTATATTTTTGGTTCAAATTATAGTTTTTTCCCAGAAAACTGTGTATTCATACTTCCCAAAATTTATTTTTTCTATCCAATTTTCATTTTTGCATAAAAAACTATGTATTAACATTCGCACATCTTAAAATTTATTTTTTTGTTCAAAGTTTCATTTTTGACAAGAAAAGTGTGTATTGACATTCACACATCACAACATTTATTTTTTTGATCAAATTTTAGTTTTTCCCCAGAAAACTGTGTATTAACAACATTCACATGTCACATAATTTATTTTATTGATCAAATTTTAGTTTTTGCCCAGAAAACTATGTATTAACATTCACATATCACAAAATTTAAGTTTTTTCCCAGAAAACTATGTATTAACATTCACGCATCACAAATTTTTTTGTTTTTCATTAAATTTTAGTTTTTGCCCAACAAATTGTGTACATTCACACATCTCAAAATTTATTTTTTGATAAAATTTAGTTTTTGACCAGAAAAGTGTGTATTAACATTCACACATCACATAATTTATTTTATTTTTGATCAAATTTTAATTTTTGCCCAGAAAAGTTTGTATTAACATTCACACATCACAAAATTTATTTTTTGATCAAATTTTAGTTTTTGCCTAGAAATTTGTGTATTAACATTCACACGTCACAAAATTTATTTGTTTGATCAAATTTTAGTTTTTGCCCATAAAACTATGTATTAATAACATTCACACATCTCAAAATTTATTTTTTTGTTCAAATTTTAGTTTTTGCCTAGAAAAGTGTGTATTTATATTCACACATCACAAAATTTATTTTTTTGATCAAATTTTAGTTCTTACCCAAAAAATTGTGCCATAACATTCATACATCCCAAAAAAAAAATTTAGATCAAATTTTAGTTGCCCAGAAAACTGTAACAGTTTCAGTTATTTTCCATGAGCTGGAGGCTGTGTTGCATGGTCTCATCAAGGCTGAGGAACTTGGTGTATTGAGGCTTCAAGTCTACACTGATTCTACTACTGTGAAGAATTTAATCACTACTGATAAGTAGATACCTTGGCAGTACAGTTTGATAATACACAATATCAGAAATTGAATGAGGAGTTTTAGTTGCTACATTATCCAACAGGTGTTTCGGGAAGGCAATGCTGCTGTGGACTGGCTGGCCTCCCATATTTCCTCCATGGGTAGTATATCCTTCATGGATGATGATATCCTTCCTCAAGAACTAATGAGCATCCTTGATAAGGACAGAAATGGATGCCTTGTGAAAAGAGACTTGGGATTCAAGAGAAGTTGATGCTACCTGTCCATGACCTTTAGCATGTTGTTGTGTTGTTCTGTTTGTTTGTTATAAATTGAGTGTGTTAGTTTGCACTGTTGTCTTGTACTTTTTTTTTTGGCTATCTGTAGCCGTTTGTTGCTCTGTTTAACTTCTATTTGGAATAAATTATTTAGCTTAAAAAAAATATTTACACATCACAAAATTTATTTTTTGATCAAATTTTTGCCTAAAAATCTATATATTAACATTCGTACATCATAAAATTTATTTTTATGTATGATCACAGCCCAAAGGATTAAAAGGTTGAACACAAAATCAACTTCTTTATTAATTTGTTGGAAATAGGACTAACGAGCCGAACTAGCTAATCACAATTATAATTACATTAGATAGACTAGATTCGATTAAAGTTATCTCGTTATTATGAAATGAGTACCAGTTTACCGATGGAACATTCAGTTTACCGGTGAAACATACACGTGGAAGGTTATTTGGTGCATCCTAATTCCAGGTGTACATTAAGTCAACGTCAACGGTAAGACATTTATCAAGTTTTAGTCTCAAAGATATTTGTCACAACATTAAGGATCCATCTAACGTTAAGGTCTTTCTTAATTTAAAACTAAAAAAACATTATATATATATATATATATAGATTTATAATAATATACATGTATTATTAGATCTTATATACGTTTAGATATTATATACACATGGCTAATCCAAAGGTTCTCCTTGTCAAATGGACGATTTGATTAGCGAGAGCATTCATCCACGCGAAAAAAAAATGGCCCTATCAAAATAGGAAATGAAAGCTGTTAAAACAGTGCATAAAACGTTGGCCCTATAAAATATATTGATTAATTTTTATATTAACTATAAAAATAAAATATTATTATTGAATTTTAAGGATTATGACGATGATTATTGAGTTTTAAGTTCAAATATTTCAACTTGTATCTAGTTATTTAACTTATATCCAATTCATGGATTTTCAAGATGTATGATTACACTTGGGCCTCGGTTGGCTCCCATTCTGGATCAGAAACTGATTCTAGGAATTCATTTATAGAACTTATTAAAGGAATTCATTTTGAAGGTTTTTTGATTTTTTTTGGTTAGCATGTTACAAAATGAGTTCCAACGTAAAATAGATGTTTGGTTAACATTTACTATAATGAATTTTGCACACCTATATCCTTTCAAAGGTAGTGGTGGTGCGGGTGGTGATGGTGGGGGTGGTTGTGGTGGGGGGTGATAATGATGGTGATGGTGGTGGTGGTGGCGGGTGGTGGGATGGTGGTGGTGGTGGCGGGTGGTGGGA
>JAUPMG010279811.1:0-18519 GCA_031762675.1 Pachysandra terminalis | reverse complement strand
TCAGATCTACTCGGATCGACGATCAGTCTGGCCAATCGACTTGACTAATGACTAAATATAAAATTTATATAATAATACATATTTAATAATAACGTAGAAAATAATTAACAATTAAAATAAATAAAAGAAAACCCTTAATTATACTTTTGAGCGGTTCAGACTGCTTAACTTTTCAGGATATTACAACTATGTTCACCCCACAAGATCATCTAATTACACCTTAACCCCAAGTCAAGTTTCCTTAATTAAACTACAAGTCTTATGTTAATTATTTGATTAACTGTTATCCCAAAGCTGTAATTAACATATAATTAAACACCACTAATCACATAAATATACTATTTTACCTTCCTGATCTCTCACTAATCAATCTTGTTTAAATAAAACTTAAATTAATTAATAAATAATAGTATTTATGGGTTAGGGTCACTACAATCTTCCCCCCTTTTTGGAAATTTCGTCCCTGAAATTAGCATGAAACCGAGGCTTTTCCTGATCACTACTTCCACCAATCACAGAAATTCCTTCTACTACTATCATTTACATTTATTCAATCCTCACACTCATAGTTTATATCTAAGTAATCGGATTTACCATGGCGCTGATCTAGTCATGACTAGACACAAAATCATAATTTCACATCACACAACCATATCTTGCATAGCCCAAGGCAGAGTTTACAAACATACAAGTGATCGTCCTTCATACACCGAAATTAAGGTATTCATTCAAAATCTACCATAATTTTTCGAGCATATGCAAAATATCTAGCATCACCATTCAAGGTCTTAAATTTTCAGACTAGTGATCCCATAACTTCGAAGTAAAATCAAATAAAAACATAAACGTGAATATAGATATAACAGGTAATCCATCCCTCTCCTCTACAGACTATGTGCCCGCCTACTCCGTGCGCTGCTTTCTCCTTCACTCCGCTCCTGTGGTACCACATCATCTGGATTGCGACAAGATGAAGCAATCTCTTGTACAAAACGTGTGCACCATTATAAAAACAAAGTATCTGAAGTCAAATGAATCTTTTCTCCAAATCAGCACCTCAAACGAACAGATCACCTGTAGAGTTAAGGGTCAGCCCTCGTAGAGAAAACCAAAGAAGTTACGGTAATTATCTTCTTGCATACATAACAACATGGTTAATTCATGCAATTTCAGTCAACAAGTAATACCACAGTCAAATGATTTAGCATGCTCGTCATCACACTAAATCTCACATATTTAATAGATATATCACATTTTACATGGCAATCTCATTTCACCTCGAAAACCATATGAGTAATCAAATCATATAATAACAATTGATTACCTGGTCCCACCATGATAAATCATAGGGCACACATGATCCCATCATGCATTGAACCCAATCCTCATAGTCCAACTATGAATCCAAACATGTCCTACATGAACTCATCATGCACATCACATCAATCACATAGTCCCACTATGCTAACCAAACAAATACCCACATGGTCCCCCCATGTAATACAAGCAAATACATAGTCCCACTATGTATACACAAACACTATTCACATGGTCCCACCATGTGATACAAACAAACAAGTATCGCATAATAAACACATAGTCCCACTATGTTCACAATAATCACATGATCTCACCATGTTCACAAACAGTCAACATGGTCACACCATGCCAAGCAAACATTTCATAGTCCCACTATACAATACAATCATATATTTACATGGTCCCACCACGTAATACAAACATACAAGTATCATGTCAATCACATAGTCCCACTATGGTCATAAACAATCACATGGTCCCACCATATCAAACAAGCATTGCATAGTCCCACTATACAATACAATCATATATATACATGGTCCCACCATATAATACAAACATATAAGTATCATGTCAATCTCATAGTCCCACTATGTTCATAACCAATCACATGGTCCCACCATGTCAAACAAACATGGCATAGTCCCACTATACAATACAACCACATGGTCCCACCATGCTAAGCAAACATTCCTTTAGGGACTTTCACCCACGGTGGAAACACACATATATCCAACATTCCTTTAGGGACTTTCACCCACGGTGGAAGCACACTTATAACCATTCACAAGCACAAACAAATCAAGCAAGTTCCAATGGAAATTCACTACAAACACTTCAATCAAACATGTGCAATGATTAATGCAATGCGGTATGATGCAATTATGAAATGAGGATGATGCATGATGCAATGCAGGAGTAATTAGGCCTAGCCTAATCATATTCTCATTCACAATCAATCCATTCTTTAAGGGACTTGCACCCACGGTAGAATGCACCATTATATTCTGTAAGGGACTTTCACCTCACGGAAGAATACATCCGTACCTTGTTCTTTTAGGGACTTTCACCTCACAGAAGAACACACCAGTAGACATTTGTTCTTTAAGGGACTTTCACCTCACGGAAGAATACACCAGTACGTAACACATTCCTTAAGGGACTTGCACCACACGGCACAATGTCACCAGTCTTATTCTTTAAGGGACTTTCACCTCACGGTAGAGTACAACAGTAAACTTGTTCTTTAAGGGACTTTCACCACACGGAAGAACACACCAGTAAACAATTTCCTTAACGAACTTTCCCCACGGTGGAAATACACCTTTATAAAGAACATAGTCAATCCCATTGACTACCAATGGATGCTCCTAGCACCACTCTCAATCATATAATGGATGTTCCAAGCATCACTCACAACATAATTCAAACATCACAAGCAATCATACACAGGTAATGGGTACTCCCAGTATCCCTCTTACATCATACACATCATCATTAGAATCAAGCATAAGCCTGAATAGTGGATGCTACATGCACCACTCAAATCACTCAATTTCCTATACATACATTGCTAACTATCTCGATCCTACCATGTAGTCTAAAATCCATGCTCAACTCATTAAAGTCAAAATCTCCTTATATCTCATTCAGGACTGTCCTATTTTCCTGAATTTTGAACCTTATGATACACTTCTTAAGATTCGACGATAACCATATCTTTTGCACACAAACCAACCTCATAGCATGTGTACATCTCACTTAGGGATCATCCCTCAAAATCTGAAGTCATTTCCTCTTCGGTCGATGTCTCGGTATGTACCGAGCTTCGGTCGATGTGTCCGAGAGTTAGATGATTCTCGATAGATGTTTCGGTACATACCGAGGGTCTCGGTCGATGCCTCGGTATGTACCAAGCTTCAGTAGATGTTTCCGAGAGTTAGATAACTCTCGCTAGATGGCTCGGTATGTAAGGAGTGACCTATAGATATGTTCGGTCGATGTCTCGGTATGTACCAAAGGACCTACCAAACGAAGAATTTAGCCCAGATTTGGGTTTTCTTCGTAGAGTTTCATGCACACATATACAAAAACACATTTTTAAGCTTCTAAGTATTCAATAACATTTTAATATCAACATAAACACAAATCAATCTTAACACATTTGATCCAACCAACATACCTAGATAATCATATTCAAAACATTCATTCTACATGTAAATCATACTAGAATCATATTTATTATCACTTAATATTAATCATCCCATAGAACGTCAAATATACTAGAAATCATCATACCTTAATCAATCTTTCAAAAAAACTCTAATAGTTGACATGGAATCATACATGTGATAATCAAACCATTCGATCATACAAAGAATCCTAAAATGTTAGAAGATCACATTAAACTATTCAAATCATGCCTAAAATGATCAAATCACACATTCAAATTATATCTATAGCATTGTTAAGATCTACAAATATGATTACCGTAAAATCAATGGAAATCCCTACTCTTTTCTTTCTTCTTTCTTTTTAGCTTCTCTAGCCTTCTTATTCCTACAGTATTGCATTCTGTTCTTTTCTTCTCTTTCTTCTTTTTCTTTCTTTCTGCAGAACTAAAACCAGAACCCTTTCTTCTTCTTCTGTTTGGACGTCCAAGCCTAGAGACACTTTCTTTCTCCTCTTCCTAGTTCCAGGTTACTTAGCTTACTAAAACTCTATCCTCTTTTGGTCTGTTTGAATTCAAATATTTTAATTTAAATTTTTAACTGTAGAGAGAATCAGTTGTGTTTGATATCTTCCTTAATTACCCTTATTCTAATATTTAATTATCTGTCTAAGTCCTATTGGACTTTTCATTGGGTTTTGGGCCCAATTTGTTTGCCTTAGTGCCCTGGCCCATATAGATTAGAAAGTCCAGCCCATATAGATTAGAAGTCCAACCCATATACTAATTCCTAATTATTTAGACAATTATCCCATAGCTTTTCATAATTATTAATCAGTCCAATCCTACTTTGTGTCTTTCATAAAATCCCCAAGTCTATAATTATTAGATTAATTAGGATTTAATCAATAATTATTCCGGTCGGGTTAGGGTCACTACAGCTTGATAACTAAAGGCTTGCAGTGTGTTGATTGCTAAAACGTATATAAGTATGTAAAACCCTAACACTGACCAAGTACCTCCATAAGTATAAGGGACGATGTAGTTGCAAATACATCTATGCCCTAGAATTTATGAAAAGGAAGGTGTGTTAGCGTAATTATTAAGTAATGATAAAAGATGCACTATAAATTAAGTATAATGGTTTAATCCCAAAGAGAAAGTCTACAAAATCTAACTGTTCAAAACATATAATAAGTGAATTAATAGGACCTAGACTACATAATAGAAATGTAAGGCAAGTGGAACTGTGATATCTGAACTCTTAAGTAATTCTAGCATTGCAGTGATATATTTAAGTGTTTTGAAAGTTTGGTTGGTGTGACTGATTTGGAGTGTGGTGTGTGACAGGAGTTGTTGTGTGATGTGAATGATTGATTCCTTGATTCTCATTATAGATGTGATTGTTTGACTTGCTTTCGCGTTGAGAGTTGTAGCTTCAGTAGTGTTGGAGAATATTGTTGGTTAGTAGAGGAAATTGTAAGTCCAATTCTTGGCTAGTTTCACATGAGAGGATGTCTTGTGGGCAGGCCATGAGAGGCTAGCAGGCTACAGATACTGATAGGCTATGGACACTGATAGGTCGGAGTGGCACACAAGAATCCCATGTTGGAGCTGAGTTATACTGGAACCTTAGTTGACTTGCCTTGATTGTTAAGATCTGAGTGTGCTTAGTGGTGCATGTCTGGTTTGTGCACGGCATCGGATTGCATGAGTGAGTAATGTTGTTTGAACTGTCGGACTTACCTCTGTCGTTTGAATTCAGAATGACCGGAGGAGGAAGATCGGGTGTGGGAGCTTCACGGTGGCGAGAACAGTATCCTGATGTGGTGTTACTACAAAAGATCGAGTGAACTTTTTGAGAGATTCAAGGAGCTAGGACCATCTGCGCATGAAGGATCGACTGACCCTTTGGAAGCACAAGAGTGGTTGGGTCAGCTCGATCATATCTTCGAAGTTTTGGGATGTAAGGATTTGGAGAAGGCGAGGCTAGCCATCTTCATGCTTGAAGGAGAGGCTAAGAGGTGGTGGAGGACCTCACTAGAAGTGATGGGAGAAGAGGATGTGTGTGGGGAGAGATTCAAGGGTATGTTCTTGGAAAGATATTTCCTAAGGAGTTTAAGAGAGGATAAGGGACTAGAGTTCATGAAATTGAAGCAGAGAAGCATATGAGTGGCAGAGTACGAGGTCAGGTTCACCGAGTTGTCACACTTTGTGCCATACGCCGTGGATACCGAGGAGAAGAGGGCATACCTGTTCAGAAATGGATTGAAGGGAGGTATCCAGTCATAGTCAAGGATGATTGAGTTCACGAAGTACAAGGATGTGGTCAGTACAACTAAGAGATTGGAGGAGAGTATGACGGAACATCGGAAGATCCGAGATCAAAGGAGGTTGGAGAGGAAGAGAATGAAGTAGGGAAGGGAACAATAAGAGAACCAAGAGTATCAACACCGAGTTCAGTCGACGAGACTTACGAACCGAATGTGCTACAATTTTGGGAAGAAAGGTCATATTCAGAGGAGTTGCCTTCTACCACCTACGCTTCAAGACGCGAGATGCGCAAACCCAGAATAGCACCTGTGTCCACAACCGCAACAACAACAACAAGCATACCAACTACCAATTCACCTACAAGCCACCTATCAGACTGAAGATTTCGTGGAAGAGGACGTCCGAAGAGGATATCCACGTCAGTTTAAGGACGAAATTCTTTTAAGAGGGGTAGATTGTAACAACCCGAAAATTTTAAAAAATGATTTTGGGCCAAATTGTGATTTTCAAAACTTTTGAGTTTGAATTTAATATTTTGGGTTTATGAAAAAATTTACTAAGAATGACTTTTATTGGCTAAAACACGTGGGAGCACCTACATGAGCACACACCTTAGCACCCTCACATAATGAATCAAGGATGGGGATTTTGTCACTTAAGAAAACCAAAAATCTAGGGCTGAGATTAAGTAGGATGGGGTTAGATGATTTGAGCTAACCCTAGGGTTCATTTCCTCTTGTGTTTGTTGAGAAGAGAAATAGAAGAGAAAAAGAAGATCTAGAAGTAGAGCAAGAAGAACAAGAGGAAGAAGAAGAAGAAAGGCATTGACTTGAAGATTTGGAGCTCACAAGCTAGGGCTTCAAGTTCTTGACGAGGTAAGTACATTGTGTACTTCTTAGATTCCATGCTTGAATGATGTCAATGAAGAAAACATAGGATTTGTGTTGTGACTCATGATTCTTGAATGTCTTGATTTACACATTGCATGATTTTGTGTTTGTACATTTCGTATTTTAAAGCGTAGGATGCTCATCTAATGCTTCTTGTTTCACTTTGAATGATTAATTGTCCTTGAATGCCTGATATTTGATTTCAAATGTATATGTGGATGATTGATAGGTTTGGTTTTGTGTTTCTGACCTAACTTGACCTTGGTAAGGAGACCAAAAGGACTAGAATAGGAGAACACCAACTGGGGGCGAAATCTGGGCAAGAATACCTAGGAATCGCACTCGTCAGTGGGTCGTCGGTCCGCCGACCGGACCCGCCGACAGAGACTAGGATTTTGGGAGATTTGGTAGGTGGATTCATCGGTGGCACCGATGAAACCCACCGATGGACATTGAACTTAGGAGCTTTGGTCAGGGGAACCCGCTGATGGGACCCGTCGAGGATATGTTTTTGAACTTGTTGACCTGGTCGGTGGACTCGTCGGTCCACCGATGGTGCATTGTTCTGCATGACTATTGGTGCCATGTGAATATGGACTTATGTAAAGACGCATCAGTCATTTATTTATTTATCTCCTGCATTTGTAGATGTGTGTGATTCAGTATGGTTTTAATGAATCATGTTATGTAGTCAGGATTATTCTTATGCATATCATGTAACTGAATGTTAATTCTACGCATTAAAAAGGACATCCATGCATTGTGGGTCCTTGTATGAGACTTAGACCCTGGACTAATCTTGGCTCCTCTCAAGGAGGACCAATGGATAATGTGAGGGTACTTGGACTCCGAGTTGAGTGCCAAATGAGAGACAAATTCGTTGGAGTCCCAAGTGGACTATATATGTATAAACGTAAATGATTTATGGGTGAGGAATTAGCTACCCTAAGAGCCCGAGGATACCTATATATTGTACTATATATATAGAGAGAGGGTAATCCGATTGATAGTTGTGAGTTTGGTGATGTGCCACGGAGGGAGGTTCACGAAGATGATGCCCTCGGAACTACCTTCGCGTGGGAGGATGTTTTGGTGTTCCTGATCTAGGTGGAGGTAGTGTTCCCTCCAAGAGTTGCGACTACTTGTGATTGTGTTGTACACACAGGATCCACTGCCGGTCTTAGCCCCTGTGGCCCATGCATTAGTGGTTCAGATGCGTGGTGGTGCAGTGGGATTATCGTGGACATACGACATCACAATATCAACGGCATGCATTGCATTCACATGTTTGTAATGGCCATCATGTTTGACTATAATTGTTCATGTCATTGCATATATCGAACAAACCACTGCATTCCTTCATGGCATGGCATGCATTCATGGATATGTATTCAAGTGTGCGACTCTTGGTTAGTACATTGTAATTTTTGAGCGTGTAGCTCAAGCCTTTCTGGCTTCCAACATTTCAGGCAGCATGATCAGTGACTCTTTGGTTAGTACCTAGATGACTCGGAGCGGTGACGAGAAGACTTGGCTTTCTTCTGCATACCTGCTATCTTGGACCTTGTTGTTTTTGTTTGGAGTAATTGAACTCCTTATCTGGCTGGGCTGTGTCATCGGCCCTTTTGTATTTATGAGTTGTTGATGTATTTTAACCATGTATCAGTTTGAATCATCTATATAATTGTTTTGCTTCCGCTGTTGATCCACTGCTTTCGTTTGGATGTATTATTTAGTTGTTTAGTGGCTGCCACCCCCTTGGGTTGTGTGTTTTGATAAAGGGGATGAGAGTCATGCCTAGAATCTTAAGACTATGCTCAGGTGTCCATGAGGCAAACCCTGGAATTCGGGTTGTGACAGATGGACCCCATAAAGATAAGAATGGTGCACTAGTCCACCAAAGGTAATGTGTGTAAAGACCTGAAAAATACAGACAAAAAAGAACCTTAATATAAAAGGGGTAAAATGGTAATTAAAACTCTCCACACCTAGAAATTAACCAAAGATCATTAGTATAATAATATAGAATTAATATTATAAGCTATAGTAAACAAACTAGGATCATTAACTAAGAATTATAGCTTAACGAGAAACAGGGTTAATGAGTTAATCTATCATATCCAAACAGGACTTAACTCTAATAATTAATTATGGACTTAAGTAAAAGCCCAATAAGGTTACTAAAGCCCAACTAAATTATGACTTAATTAAACTAAGCCCAATTAAACTGATTAATAAATAGTTTTCGTGCTAAATCAAGAGGCTAAACTTAATGGCTAAGCTCAAATTAAAATAGGACTCTAGACTAACAATTAAACACTAACTACTAATCCTAATGCAACTCTAACACCAAAAACTTATAAAATCAGACTAATTAAGGAACTTAAACATTAAGAACACATCAAATTTCGTGGGAACACCTAGGAAGAACAAGAAGAAGCAAGAAAATCAGAAAACTAGAAGAAAACTTGCAGATCAACAATGGCAGTAAATCTTTCAGCTATAAGGTGAGTTTTCCTTTAGATCTTGCGCATTTACTTCTCATCTATTGTCATATCATGGGGAATTCCATTCTCTTTTGCATGTATAACCCTTCCCCATGATCATACTAATAAAACCCAGAAAGATTGCACGATATTAATAACATATGTATCACATGTCAAAGATAAACCACTAATTAAACCAAGAACTCAGAAATTTATAAGTATTGTTAATATCTGAAGTTATGTAACTAATCAATTGACCAATTAACCATGTACGAAGCCCTAGGATGTCTAGATGAATCCCCTTGTGAAATATCATGGCCTAAATCAATTTCCCCTGAACCGACAGCCTAACCGATGTACCAGTTAGCCTGCCAGGTGATAAAAACCCTTGATCTGGGAACAGGCAGGCCACTGCCTAGCCTACCGGTGTACCGATATCCTATCGGTAGGGTTACACAGACCCTACCGGTGTACTAACACCCTACCGGGACCCAACCGGATACACCCTTGCTTGAAACTAACTGAGTGTGGAATTTCTCTTCCATCTTAGTCCAACTCTGTATGGAGTTGGGAGCCAGAGTTATGTAACGTGTGAAGGCATATCCTGTCAAAGAATTGCCAAACAACCTTAGCCTACAATAGTCATTGGCTGAGGCTTCACCACATTGGACAGTGAAACGTCTGATGTGCTCAATGGTAGACTAACCATCTTCACCTGAGAACAAGGAAAATTATGGTATCTTAAACCCCCTAGGGAACTCAAGGTGACGGTCAATCCATTCAGGATACAACCTTCTATTCAAATGCCTGATCATCCTTTTTTTTTGGGAAGTGGCCTAAAGCCTGATTCTAGTCAAGACCTCTGACCATTGGATCAGCCACATCATTGATCTCCTGGAACAACTCATTATCAGTCATGAAAGGAAAATTTTCCCCCTGACCGATGTCTATATTTCCCAGCTGGGGTTGCCCCCTAGCATTTCTACCACTTAACCTGGGTGCCCCCTGATCGATGCAAGTACCAGGTGTGGCAACGTTCTCTTTAAGGACATTTCTTCTAACGGTCACGGGGGTACTCTCCATTGGATGAGTATTATCCCTCTGATTATATCATTAGCAACGACCCACTACCCGACCAATATTTCCATTAAGCACTGTAAAAGACCGATTAGTTTCGGTCATCCATTTTGCGAAAACATTAGTCAAGGTCTGTAGCAACGCCTATACTAACCCATTTGGGTCTCCCTACTACTGAGCGGTATCAAACGCAGACCTGAATTCATTTATTGTATTTGTTCTGGGAGGATCACATACCTATTGTTCTCCACCTCCTAAAGGAAGAGGTTTGTATGTATCCTCCCCTGAGAGTCGGGCACTCTTTCTTCGCTACATCTACACTTGGTGTCCCACAGGGCATGTGTCACAAACCAAACTTGGAAATCTCAATTGAGTTCCCAAGTTTAAGTTGTAACTCTCACCCCATATCCACATGGGAGTGGATTCATAACCAAAATCATTGAATTAAGTAGGATATCAAATAAGATGTAGTTATAGAAAAGTAATATTATTAAGATAATATCCATCACAAAACAATCTTCAAACATAAAACAGCGAAAAGAAAATAATACTAGTCTCATGCTTCAAATCAATCCCTATTAACTATTGAAATCAAATCAAGTAAGTATTGAATTACAACAATTAATTCCTACTACAAGTTCTATTAAAATCACCAAATAAAACCCTAATAATGACTAATATCTTCATAGAATCCTTGTTCTTCACCTTGGTCCTCATGGTCCTTATGTCCATTATCTATATGTCCTGAAATCTGTTGTGCTCGAAAGCATAAGGTACACTAGCTTTGTAAATGAACAAGTATAACAATATTTATGATTGAAGTAGGTACAATGTCACTCTTCAATGGTGATCCATATAAAAAATAAATGAGTTAAATATGTGATGTGTGATCAATATGCAATGAATATGTGTGATCAATATGCAATGAATATGTGATGTGTGATCAATATGCAAGAAATATGTGATGAATGATCAATATGCATGCAATAAATATGCGATGAGTATGCTAATAATTATGTGGTATCAATAATGATGCAATATGATGCAATGCAATATGCTGGTTCAATTATTAATGCATGTTGTGCACCTAGCAAGTATAATCATGACGTGTGATTTAAGACAAACAATCTAATATGCAATGCAATATGATGTATAGTATGCGTTTAGTGTAGGTTCCACATATGATCTCAATCATACTACCCCAAGGATTCTCACTCAGAAACCATCCCCCAATGTATGACAAAGATAGTAGGTTATTTTATGTGTGCAACATAGTTTCTAGGGGTTTCGACCTAGAGGGTACAACTCCCTCACTTATTTCCAATCATAGGGACTAATCCCAAGGCATCACCCAGAACGACCTTTGGGAACCACACATTAGCCAATCTACTAACAGAGCTTCACTCACATGATTCAGATATTGGGTTTTACTGACCCTCACCTATCATCTTTCCACAAGTCTCTTAGGATCATTACATAGAACATATCCCTCACCATGGTAGTAAAAAAATTAATTGGTCTATTGGGATGTATGGTCCCTCAACACATGCAAATAGTTTACCCAAAACTTCCTCACCTATTATGATTTCCAGCTCATAATACTCTCATTAAAATCATAAACTCTAGCAATATGAAGTTATGAAGGTCAAATCAATGCATTAGACCAATACAAGGTCATTATGAAATAATATTGTCATATGTTGTGCAAGTGAGAATGTGTGCATTAACTGTGAGAACCTAAAAAATTCAAAAGACTTAATTTGAAACCAAAAGGGTAAAATAGTAATTTGGTAACGACCCTAAATTTATAAACTAATAAATCAGTAATATTAATCTCGCGCCCCAAATCCGAGATATAGGATCTCGAGAATTCCAAGGAAACAACCTTCGGATCCACCACGTGGATACGGATAAACAACCACACAACCAACCCAATCCTAGTTGAATCAGAGTCCACCTAATAATAGAACAGCAGAAGTCAGAATTATTTAAAACCAAACCATAGCCCAATTAAAAGTACATTGAGCTAATCACCCATAATATAGAAATCCTAAACGTTATTACAATTTTTGCCCTCCAGGGATCAAACCAAAGTAATAAAACAAGTAAAGTAGTCCAATAGTCTCTAAAATAAAAAACACCTTAATCTAATCTTTCCTTCCGTAGCCAGCCAGGTCAGATGATCCGATCACCTGTAAAAATAAGGAACAGCCGAAGCCTATTAGAGAAATCCAACGAGACTACAATTTCTATATTTATGCATGTATAACATCACAATTAATTAATGCATTTCATCCATAATGTAATAGCACAGTAAAATGTATATTAATCATATTCTCATACTATTAGTATGAGAATATGAATTCATAATTCACTTGGATACCAAGCAAGATCGCATTATAACAAGTCAATGATTCACTATTCCCATAGTTCAACTCTGTCATTAGAACCTACATGATCCCATCATGTTCAACCAAATTCTACATGGATATACCATGTTCCAAATAACATACATACAAGTACTCACATGGTTCTACCATGTCACACAAACAAGGATTATGGTAAACACATAGTCATACTATGTTCCATAACAACATCCACATGGTTCCACCATGCTATAGACAATACACATAATAATCACTTACGTGGTTCCACCATGCTACGACCAATTAACCACATCATAATATCATATACAATACACATAGTCTCACTATGTGTACAAACAGACATCTCAGGGTTCCACCATGCTATGACCAAGTAACCATATCATAATATCATATATAGTACAAATAGCCTCACTTTGTGTATACACAAACATCTCATGGTTCCACCATGTCACAGTTATAATTCTTTTAGGGACTTTCACCCACGGCGAAGTACACTTGTAATCAAGTAACAATATTCACATAACACTCCTTTAGGGACTTTCACCCACAATGGAAGCACACCCGTAACCAATCTCAATCACAATCAATATTCCTTTAGGGACTTTCACCCATGGTGGATGCACACCTGTAACTAATCAATATCCAATCCGCATTCCTTTAGGGACTTTCACCCACAGTGAAAGTACACCTGTAACCAATCTCAATCACAATCACAATCAATATTCCTTTAGGGACATTCACCCACGGTGAAAGCATAGCTGTAAATAATCAATATCCAATCCACATTCCTTTAGGGACTTTCACCCACGATGGAAGTACATCTGTAACCAGTAATATAATCCACAAGCCTTTAGGGACTTTCACCCACGATGGAAGTACACCCATAGCCAATCATAATCACAATGACAATCACATTCAATCCACACTAATTACCAATAATAATGCATTTCAATCAAAGGCTAAGTACTAGACTGTCATGTCATTAAAAGATGTGATGATCAAAGGCCTATGTTTGATGATTGAATTTATTCAAACTACTTAGAACACTAATACTAACTAATTTTCAGATTTTAAGGTCAATGTAGTTGCAAATGCATTGGACTAAGAAATTTGGGAATTAGGTAGGAATTAGATTTATAATTGATAAAAAGAATAATAATGTATAATTATTTAATTCTCACCTAATTATTATAATGTATGGTATCTTAAATGTTTAAATTTAATTATTTGGGGGTCAAGGTCTGTGACGGCACTATTCATGCTAGATCTGGACTGCGACCCATATTTTCTAAACTAAATTTTAAATTTTGATTTGAAGTGATCTAATGTGATGATCTAATTTCAAATAATTTATTTATAATTAAGATTTAAAAAATTTATTTTTGCACTTCATTTTGGCTTCTGCGAGCTGAAAGTCGTGTCGAGGCGCGAACCGAGCCTTTTAAGTGATTTTTCAGGCCTCTCCTTTCATTTCCTTTTCTCTACTTCTCTTTGCTCTCCTCTCTAACCTTCTCAAGCATACTTCCTTGGCTCTCCACTCCTTCAAAACTCATCAACAAGGTAATCTCCTCTTCTCTTTCCCTTGTCATTTACATTCTCTTGAGTAAACCCTAGATTTTTCTCAACCCAAACTAGATTTCTCTCTTTGTTCCTAAACCCTAGATATCTCAACCAAATCATATTTTCCTCTTTCTTCTAAACCTAAATCCTCCAAACCTTAGACAGATCTCAACCACATGCTTCAAACCCTAGAATTATAATGCCTAAAACTAAGAATACCCAAAAATCTTCCAAGAAATCCAAAACCTCTAGGGCATCCTCATCTCGGAGACTACCTTCACCCGAACCATACATAGAAGAACACATCAACACATCGTCCGATTCCAAACCTAGTGAATATGGCGACAAACGCCTTATCATTGATGATTGATTCCCATGTGGAATCGTATGGCATTGCCACTTTTCTCTGTGCCATTGATTGGGAACCAATCATGCGTTGGGGTGGTGAAGTCTATGAATCCACAACCCAAATCATGTATGACTTCATAACAGTGACCAACCCTGCGAACCTCACCATTACCTTTGCCATCTGCGGGAGAGAGTACACCCTCGACCTTCAACTCGTCTCTATTCTCATGGACGTACCCGTCTATGACACGTTTCGCTCCATCCCCGAATTGAGATATTCTGATCGACCTGCTGTGACCCTGGTTTTATGTGGCCGAAACACCTCATGGAACACCGATGGTTCCCTCTCCTCCACCAAACTCATTGCCTCTTTCTGAATTCTCCATTCTATCTTCCTGAAGAGCGTCTACCCTCGCACCGACAATACTAGCAAGGTCATGCCCTTCATGGCTCAGATTCTTTACCAGGTGGCTATGGGACAGAGGTGTAGACACCCTAATTTGCACTAAAAATAATTGTTTTTTGATCTTTGTAGCTTCTGGAGGCTTGAGCTTGGCACCTTGGCAATCTTATCATCATCTTTAATCCCAAATCCATTTGAACCTAAATTATCACTGAAACTCCCAAACTTCATGAAATTACCAAAATACCCTCAGTGGATCCCATGTACTTCGTCGTTCCCCAAATTCAATTTCTGACTATATAGGTGAATTCTAGGCAGAAAATGTGTTCCAACGAGTATACAATCGTCTAGTTCCGAGATCATAGGAGAAAACTATCGTTTTGCCCCTAAAGTCATTTTGGGTCAAATTTGGGACTTCTGGACATCAGAAAAATATTCTGACTCCGAATTTGATCTTCTCACAAGAAATCCTTCCAACGGTTGTAATTTGGTCAAAATTTGAGTTGGTGGTAAGAGAGGCATTTTAGGTATTTAATAGCTGGAATTTCAAATAAAAATATATTAAATGGGGTTTTAGATAAATAAAAATCTTAAGAATTTTGGGATTATGAGAAGATAGAGATGAAATTGATTAGGTGTTCAGATTAGGTTAGAGGTTGAATTAGGATTAAAATTAATATTAGATTAAAACTTAGATTAGGATTAGTTTATTAGATTAAGATTAGATTTATAAAAATAAAAGAGAAAAGGGAATGGAAGGGGTCGGTTTAGAGAGGAAGATGAGTTCTTTTGGAACTCTTTCTCTCAGAAGGAGAGAGGATAAGGGAGAGAGATCCGTATTGGAGAGGGGTCGATCGCCGGCGTTTTCGCCGACGATCTTTGCCATTCGAAATCTATAAAGGGGGAAGATCAGCTGAATGAAGAAAAAAAAAAGACGGCCAAACCAGCTCCTCCTTTGTCCCTGTTATCCGACCGTCAAGCCACCTTCATCCAATCCGATTACCCTCGCCCTGATTAGAAAACTTTAGCCTCATCTTCAATCCACATTCCGGTGGTGACGGCTAAACAGCTTCGGCAAATCCATTCAATCTGGCACCACCATTCGATTACTCTTCCGACCATTTCCGGCAGCTTCAAATGATCACCATTAAATCCGATAATCCAATTCACCTCCAATCATCTTCTCCATCTACATGCTCTAACCAAAAACACCACCACTCTGGTAATCTCGTCCCCTTTTCCCTTTAATTTTCATTCTTCTTCTTCTTTTCCACCTTGTCTGCATCTCACTTCCAAAACCAGCAGATTTCATTTGCATTCCCACCATACCTTCATTCTGTCTTCCCTTCAATCTTTTGCTCTCTGTTTTACAGCCACCTGAACTTAAAACCCCAAACTCCACCTCTGCTCTGTTCTCTCAACTCCATT
Source organism: Pachysandra terminalis (assembly GCA_031762675.1). Classification (NCBI taxonomy): domain Eukaryota; kingdom Viridiplantae; phylum Streptophyta; class Magnoliopsida; order Buxales; family Buxaceae; genus Pachysandra; species Pachysandra terminalis. The sequence goes on along the minus strand of JAUPMG010279811.1, from coordinate 2,176 downwards.
CCTCTGCAAAACACCGAACAAAACCATCCACAGAGACCTTGTCTTCTCACCTGCAGTTTTTTTTTTTTTTCTTCTTTTTTGCTGTTGTGTATAGCATCTCATGCAACACCGCCCAACCTATAGACTTGAACACCATCTCAATCCTCAAACAACAGTAAACTAAGATTGCAATTCTCTCAAGCACAACTCATCTATGAGCTCAAAGACACAGAACACTATTGAAGGTCTTAAAACTCTGCTACAGTTACAGTAAGTATTTGATTTCTTTTTTTTGTTCAATCGTTGTTATTTTAGCTTATTTTTATTCTGTAAGATTATCACGTGTCACATTTCTACATTGATTTGAATATGATAAAAGAATGTGTAATTTGATTTATCTGAATGAGTATGGTTTGTTCTTATCATTTGATTCATTTCATTATTACTTCAGATTTGTGTTGGGACGGGATGGTGATTTCTAGGCTCTTTTGGCATACGTTAGGGGTTTTCCGGATTCAATGCAAGCAATATCTAGCAATCCTTTTTAGTTTGGGTCTCACTTGATTTAGGTGTACTGGAAGCATTTTAGTCTTATTAGTATTTTTCTTATATTTTAATATATTTGTTAAATTTTTAGGAATTTTAGCATTTTAGGTTATTTTATTTATTTGAGGTTTTGATTGCATTTAGATATTTAGAGATTTGGGTAATTTTATAATTTGTTTTAGGATTTTCTTACATTTTTATTCATTTTAGTTTATTTTTTTTAGGTTTTATCTAAATTGACCAAATAAACGTAGACCAGGTAACCTGTTAAACAAGAGGAGAGTGGGTGCCTAACACCTTCCCACTCTCTTAACCAAACCTCCTTACCCAATCTGGTTAGACCAATATTAAAATCGTATTTTTAGGTCTACTTTGAGATAAAAGACAAACTCATGGGTGACCATTCACACCCTAACCCAATGAATGGTGGCTACTCCAATGAACCTGATCTATCTAGGGTCCACCCGACCCAGGGTAGTTTACACCTCTTATTGAAGGAATTACTCACCTGGCTTTCTAACTTATGTACGTTGAATTATATCTTTTGAAGTCTTGGAGCTTGGTCACGAAGAGAGAGCCTGAGAATGGGTACTGCATATCAGTAGAATTTTAGAATTTGAGTTAGAACTAGACTTTTCACTTTTTAGCCTTTCCTAGATTAGATTTAAATTACAATTACTTATATCTTACTAGAACTGCTTTATTTCTTCCATTTATGTTTTGATTATTGTTTTTTTTCCCTTTCCTATAGTGATATGGGGTGAGAGTTGCGAATTTGACTTGAAAATCTCAGAATTGAGAATTTCTGGTTTAGTTCGTGACACACCTCCTCTGACATTGATAAAGGCTGTCTAACCTTCTGGTACAAGAATGAAGGATGTCTAACCTTCTGGTGCAAGAGTGAAGACTGTCTAACCCTACGGCACAACATCAAGGATAGATGATTGATATGGTATTGTATGGATATTTGATGACAGGATCAAGTGATTTCGTTCTTGTTTACCCATGCTTGGGTAGTGTTGCTATCATGAATATTTTGTGTGCCCACGACTTATCCGATCTAGGATGACATCGTGAACGTATTGTATCATTCGGTAGTAAAAATGCCTTGTCAAGGTATCTCAACAGCATGGCTAGCCTAATCTAAGGCGTCGCCATGAGTACGCTTTTGCTCATGGCTATCCCTTTCAAGGTCATCACCATAGGTACACTTTGTCAACACGGTTAGACCTTTCGAGGTGTTGCCACGGGTACCCTTTCGCTCATGGCTAACCCTTTCGAGGTTATCACCATATGTATGTTTTGTCAGCATTGTAGCCCTTTCGAGGTGTCATCATGGGTATCCTTTTGCTCATGGCTAAGCTTTTCGAGGTAATCACCATTGGTACGCTTTGTCAGCATAGTAGCCCTTCTGAGGCATCACCATAGATACCATTTTGCTCATAACTAACTCTTTCAAGGTTACCACCATAGGTATGCTTCATCAGCATGGTTGCTCTTTCGAGGCGTCACCATTGGTATCCTTTCGCTCATGGCTAACCCTTTCGAGGTTATCGCCATCACTACGTTTTGTCAGACAACTATTTTGGCTGCATTTACCAGACAGCCTATGTGATTGATCGAACCCATGTTGACTCACTTAGCAGACAGC
>JAUPMG010279800.1:0-18520 GCA_031762675.1 Pachysandra terminalis | reverse complement strand
TTCTGTTGTCTATTTGTCTTAGCTTACTTATCTTTGTTGTTATGCTGATACTAAAGGCAATGTTTTTGTATCAGGATGGAATCGGACGGGATATGGCCGGTACCTGCTGTACTGATTGTATCGGAGATTGGTTATACCAGTCATGGGACAGACCACCGATACCAGTCTAGACAGTCGAGTTCAACACTTGAAAAAAAATAAAATAAAAGTTTGGTTGTACTGGTCTGTCCAGATCAGTATGTACATAATCTTTAGCTACTTCAATTTGTATCACAGTTTGGGATCTCGTTCGGGTCCAGTTCTGGTAAGAATCGATCATTACAAATTGGATCGGATCGGTTTGGAAACAATGCTAAAAAGTCTGCAGTTTGGAGTGCATTGCGTGAATGTTTAGGGGGTGTGTATGCTTTTCTGTTTGATAGTGTGGTTGCTTTGCTTAGAGCAGATGCTCTGTATGGGCGATTATTTTATTTGTAACATTAAGTTTGGGGTTGCATAGAGCAAATTCTGAAAAGTCTGTAGTTAGGAATGCATTGTGTGAATGTTTAGGGTGGGTGCATGCCTATCTGTTTGATAGTGTGGTTCAAGGTTTGTAATGTCGATGTCACCTAGCATGTTGCTAGGTGGCTCTGGCGACGTGGGAAAAAAAGGGGAAACAAAGGTTTAAAAAAATTGAAAATTTTCTCATGTTGCCGATATGTCGCGCAACATGTTGCAAGAGACAGAAATATTGAAATATTTTGAAATTTTGTATCCATGTCGTTGATGTGGCCGACAACAACAGGAGAAATTGACACAATGATTTCCTTTGATGTCTTGTGTCGCCTAGGACCAAAATGGCAATGTGTTGCGACATGTTGACATTTAGAACACGGGTGGTATCTTATGGGCAATTATTTTATTTGTAACATTGCTTAGAGCAGATGCTCTTGTTTGGGAACTTATTTTATTTGTAACATTAAGGCCGTGTTTGGTCGGCTTCTATAATTACTTATTGCAGCTTATAGCTTATATAAACACTTTTAAATTTATAAAAAAAAAAAAAAACACTTTTAAAATTAAATGTGTGGGAAATTATTTTATTTGTAACATTAAGGCTGTGTTTCGCCCGGCTTCTATAATTACTTATTGCAGCTTATAGCTTAAATAAACACTTTTTTAAAATTAAATGTGTTTGGTAGCGCTCAAGGGTAAGTGCTTGCCCATAAGCACTAGAGGAAGGCTACTCATAAGGAGAAGTTGCTGAGAGCAGCTTCTTCCAAGCTCTTATGCGTTGAACTATTTCACAACTTTAGTAATTTTTTTAAAATACCTATTTTACCCCTAAGCTTTCATAAGCACTTAAATGAATGTTACTTCTAAACTTTAATTATATTTTTATAATACCATTTTTACCCCTAAACTTTCATAAGCACTTAAATAAATGAATTTACCAAATGATATTTTCTTCAAATAAGCATTTTATTGTTGCTGTGGATAAGTTCTCCTATTGACCAACTTATCCAATGAGCATCCATAAGCACAAATCGGGCCAAATGCAATCTAAGATTGCCAAACGCATTACTAATTAAGTGCGTAATTTTACTTTTAGGTTGGTAAAGTACCTTTTTAAGCCAAATCCATTTGGTAAACATTGAACGGATAAGTTCTTACCCATAAGTCATAGAGGAAGATGGTCCATAAGGAGTTGTTGAGACTTTATTACTTAGGTGGGGAAGTTGTTTCTAAATATTAAAACATTAAAAATAATACTTTTAGCCCAAATACATTAGTATAACTTTAAAAATGATATTTTCATCCATAAGCCATATAGGAAGATAGCCTATGAGGAGTTGTTGGGACTTTATCACTTACGGGGGAAGTTGTTTCTAGACATTTAAACGTTAAAAATGATATTTTTAGTCCCAATACATTAGCAGAACTTTAAAAGTGATATTTCTCAAACTTTAAGATAATTTTTATCAGTTAATATTTTAAGGCATTTAGTTAAATGTATTTATCAAAAATCAACTTTTTCTGAGGTTGTGTTTGCCCTTGTTTGTGCTTTTCAGTAAGTACTTTTGGATAAGTGACTCAATAAGCACGTATCTACACGATCAATAAGTTGCTTATTTTAAACAAAATGTTGTTTGGTATTCCATTAGCAATAATGGATCTTACTTTAGTTTCCACCAAGCAAATATAACTTAATTTCTTAGTTTCTCAGATGGTGTGGGAATGTTGTGGGTAGGTGGCTTTGGCATCTTCATGGCGTCTGCCGGCTCGTCCTCCAGCATGTTGCCTTCGCTGGAGGTCGGTCTTTGTATCCTATTGTCTTTAATCTGTCTGGTTTTGGTTTTGTTCGAGGTTCTCCTTGTTTGAGTCTCTTCTTCGATCTGTGAATCATCATCCTTCTCCCATTTTGCTTCATCTCCCCCTCCTAGACGTCGTTTGTACATCTGGGAGCTTCTTCCTCTTTGTCTTCCTGATTGTCTCCTCCTTTGAATAGTCTGGTATCTCCCCTCATTCTTCCTTCTTCTCCAATGGGAGCTTCAGTTTCAGGCCCCTCTGTTATTGGGGCAGGGTCTTCGGGCTTCGGGTCTGGAGACAATTTGTGTCTCTTTGTGTTCCCTCTCCCTCCTCGCCCGTTGGCCGTGCACGTGTATGTACGCTGCGTGGGCGGCTCCGTTTCGCTTGGCGCGGTGTGGTGTAAGTGATTATGTGTATATGTTCGTGTCGCACGGGCGTGTCAGGATTTACTAGTCCACAGTTTTTTAGGGGTTTCGGGTTTTTGACCCTAGGCGCCTAACCACACAGTCTGTTTGAGTTGCCTGAGCAATCGGATGTGTAATTGGCCACCGTAATGCAACTGTTTAGGCTATTAGGCGATTGTACGAAAGGTATGGGGTTCTCCCTTCCCTTAGGTCCGTCTGAAATCCTTTAGATGGTGAAAATATGATAGCCAAGTAAAAGTCAAAGAAAGTCTAGTTCCTAACCAAGTGTTTATTCAAGATTAAATAATAGGACCATCTACGACATGTGAGTAAACAAATAAAGAAGAAGATAGAAAGAAGGCTAGTAACCCAACGATGGTTATCACAGTATCCATGGTCACGGCTCTAGATATACTACCTGCAGGAGCTTCTCGAGAGAGTGATAAAAATCCAAAAGGTAGAAAAGAAGACTAAGGAACAGGAAGCGTTATGTAGCGGCAGCAGTTGCGCGAATAGGCTGGATAGGCGTTCGTGATTGAGATCAGCTTCTTGGAGGGAGGCAGTGTGATAAGTTTGAGGCTGAGAGCAACGGCTCAAACCGGATTGATTGACGAGCAGAGATGCTTCTCGTCCCAGTGGCTGTGGTAGCACATGCAGACTAGAAGGGCTTACCAATGCTGAAGACAATACTCCAGGGAGTGAGGGTGACTGTTGAGCGGCAGAAGAATCGGGCATTGGTGTTGTAGCGGAGGAAACAAATGGAGGATATGAGACTCGGAGGCCCGAGATGCAGCGTTGCGCTGGATTTTGTTGGATTTGTGTAGACGCTGCTAGAGAGCTTGAGAAGAAGCATGTCCTCTTCCTTTTGTAGTGTGGCTTTGATAGATCATGTAACCGTTCAATTAGGTTGCATGAACATCTGGATGTCATCTTTGCTCAGAACGGGAGTTGATCACTCCCACGCTTCTCTCTTCATGGGGAGTGGACTGGGCGCGTGAGCTCATTTACCTTGCTTCTTCTTGTCACACGTCGCACATCTGTGGCTCCATCATGCCCATGCGCAATGGTGCTAACTTATTCTCGAGTGCGACAAGTGTCGCACTTTTATTGGTTTCCTATGAGAACTAAGTATCCTTATGCTCGCATTAACTTATTTGTGCGCTGTGTTCGGTGCTACACTTGGCTTCTTGAGTGCTTCTCTCGGCATTACACTTGGCTTCATGTATGCTGATTAGCGTTACACTTGACTTCCTATTCGCTTTTGATCAACGCTCATTTGATTTCGTTGTACGCTGTGATCAACCCTATACTTAGCACCTTGTACGTAGTTGATCGGTGTTACATGTGCCGTGATCGGCACGATGTTTGGCATCCTGGCGTCGTGAACGGTGCTACACGTGGCGTTCTGGCACCACGTGTCATGTTGTCATTGGCTGGTGAAGATAGGTGAATATATGCTGTAACACATGCCCTTACCTCCTTTTGTGTCTCTTAGGCTTATGTCAGGTTTGAAGAGATTTGAAGGAGGTAATCAATGATCTTCACATGTGCCGGTATCTTGGGAATAGATATGGTAGCTGGTCAAATCGCCTCTCTGGCTATTTAAATCTCCCATCTTTCTTTCTTTCCAAGTCCATTTGAACACTGGGTTCTACTTTCTCTTCCTTTTTGAGCAATTCTTTTCTTTCTTCTACTGGTATCATGACCGCAGTGGCTTTATATGTTGCCACTTCGACTGGTTTGTCCTCAGTGGGCGAATATGTTAGCTCGATTTTATTGATGGATCAAGATGATGTCAGGCATTCTTCCTTTCTTCTCCTGAATCAGACCTGTTATCGTCGTCTTGATCCTCCAACTCAAAATTTCAGAACTCTGTTGAGTATTTGCACTGTCTGTTCAAGATCAGTGGGTAATACTAGTACGCAGGTGCCGTTGGTTTGTCATTTTTCTGGATCAGCCTTTTCGTCCGAGCACATGACGTCGTTGAGTTGGGATGCGGAGCCTGCGGCGTCTGATGTCGAAGTCAATATGACTCCGCGGTAGGGTGAACGAGGCCCGGGAGCAATATATCTTGGGCCCCTTCCTGCAGAGTATGAGGAAAAAAGTAGTTTTCCCCGCAAATGGCCGAGATACTTGAAGGATGATCTAGTTTCCTCGGCCATTGATAGGAAAAGGAGGAGGAGGAGGAATTTGAACTCCTCGGCTACAGACTGCCTTGGTTCCCCCATTTTTGCGTCCGTAAGATGTTTCTAGGGGCTTGGAATCGGTTGCTCACATGAAGCACGTAAGCTACCGTTCTACGGCTGATGGGGCCGTGTGCCCTTCTAGAAGATGGCCTTTAGGCCATCTAGGTTGTATTTTGTACTGATGTCTATGTGTAATACGACCTTTGTTGGGCCATATTTTTTCCATTGTACTCCTTTGACATCGTTGTACTTTTTAGACTGACCGTTTCTTCTTGGGCCATGAATATTTCATGTTGTCGTTAATGGAGTCACACTTTATAGAAACTGTCGTTTGGCTAATTTAGTGTAACAACCTGAATAAATCCCTAATAATATTAACCTGATACCTTAGGGTAAAATAGTAATTTGATAAATTAGTAATTTAATCTCATTAATAAATTAGGATTAGAATTCATAAGATCCTTAATCTTATAAAATATTTTATAAACCCTTAAGTCACCTAAAATTGATCAGGTTAACTAGACGGACTTGGGAAATATTACAGGTCAGATAACTGGACTTAGCAGATAAATAAGAAATAAAAATCAATTAGCAAGATAATAATTAGTTTTAACAACTTGGAAGATTCATTTGCTAACCCTAAGCATAATTACACAATCAGAAGTTAATTAGGTGGTTAGTTGGAAATGTTAGAGCTAGAAACCCGGTTTTACCCCTGTGGTTGTTTTAATATTACAACTTTGCAACTGGACCTATAAATAGCAAACAAACCTCTCTCTCTCTCTCTCTCTCTCTCTCTCTCTCTCTCTCTCTTCTCTTTCTCGTGGAGCTCATGGAGAAGAAGATAAGGAGAAACCCCCCAAATTCTCGGATGCAAGCGGATCGATCTTGGACGCGACCCGGCAAGGTGGAGCTACTTCGGATGCAACCCGACAACGCCCCAAGTTGAGTTTCCCCTTCAATGTTTGTGTATTTGCTTTTATTCCAGCATTGTGATCATGGAGAAGGATTTTGTTTGAGTGTATTCTCCCTTCCCCATGAGTTTACTGAATTAGATACCATATTTAGGGGCTTACAACCCATTAAGACTAACCCATATCACCATTTCTGATATGGAATTCCCATATCTTAAGTTTAAGAACTTTTAGAGAATCCCAGATCTACTCTTATAGAAAAATCTCCTTGACCTAGAATTTTAAACGAGGCTTTCTTAGGCCCATACTAACTTCTGGGTAAAATTTCACCCATAATTGACCTGATTTGCTCTTCGGTGATCTCACTCGGCTCGCCGAGTGACCCCGCCGAAGTACAGTATGCACTTCCAGGTGTTCCGGAAGAGCCATCGGAACTCCTCGATTCACCGAACTTACCTCCCCAAGCTTCGGCGACCTCTTCGGTTTGCCGAAGAACATCGTCGAAGTACAGAGACCCATTTCTGGTCTCTGGAATTGTCGTTGAGACCTTTCGGCGCATCAAAAACACCTCGCCGAACTCATCTTGGTTTGCCGAAGAGCTCGCCGAGCCTAATTTCAGAGATTGACCAAGGTCATTCTTGATCTAATGTGACCTATTTGGATCAGTTCCTGAGATGCCAACTCAGTTGGCACCTTTTTGTCATTTTAGGCTAGCCAAGACCTAGCTGAGGACCTCACCGAGAGCCTCTCATGATCCGACGTTGAAGGTTAGGCTATGGACACTTGTAGAATGACCTACCATACATGTTTAGCATGTTTTTGGTGTTGCTAGACTCGTCTATCAAAATATGACCCTCCAATCCAAAGGTTAGCTTTCCATGGTTTAGCCGAACAGTATGAGTTTCTTGGGAAACTTGTGTAAGTGACCCCAAATCCTTCCTTGAGCTCATTGCCCTCATTTTATGCATGTTTGGGTATAGAGAATTGTAATTGTAATACTTTACCCTTCATTTTGGATGGTGTGTGATTATTTGCCTTATTTACCTTGCCTAAATAGTCTATGAATTGTCATATGATGACTCATACACCTCACATGCATTCATTTTCACCATATAGCTGATGCTTAGATGATTATGCTTGCCTAGAGTGTGGTGTGATGCTTTATTTCATCTTATAGTGATTTCCTTATGTTTATAACTTGCTTGTAATCGCCTTGTTACATTTACTTAGAATTGATGATTATACGCTTGCTTATGGGGTGGTGTTGTGCACTGCTGCACCCTGTTAGTGCTTGCTTGATGATTATATTCCGCCTACACTATTTATATCAAAATTCTCACGTCTCGACACTTAATTATGCTTAGTGTGCATTGTGTGCACTATTGTGCCTTGTAATGTAAATTCATGGGACTGTGCCCATGTGATTGTTGAATTGAATGTTTGTCTGTGAATCATTGTGTGTTGCATTAAATAAATGATTTGAATACAATGAGTTGCATATGGATTATTCCGCTGTAATGGCTGAGTCTAACACCCCATGTCATATCCCTGGGTTTAGGCTGTCAGATGAGAGTAATTGACTTATTTAACCATGTTGTCCTATGGGAGGACTATGTTATTTTCGCCCAAGCTGAGAGAGAGCCCTTGTATTGGTATGCTTCGCAGACTTGTGGCGAGATGTTGTTAGCTCCCAAGGTGAGGGATATGTCCTATGTGATGATCCCAACAGACTTGTGGAAAGATGCAAAGTGAGGGATATGTTCTGTGTGATGATCTTAATAGCTGAAGCATGATTTACCCTTATGTAGGATGTAAATATATATGATTCCCTGAGGGCGTACTCACATTGGTGAAAACCTCGGAATTTACCCTTGATAAAAAATAAGTGTGGGATTGTGCCTCCTTGGTTGAAAACCCATAAAACTATGCTGTACACATAGAATAATCTTATCCCTTAGCCGTAAATACGGGGATGAAGTCACATTGGTGGGACATCCTGGATAGTCGTATTGGATCATCAGAGAAGTTACTATATTTTACATGCTACAAAGCACCCCCTTGCATTTACATTTCATATTCTCTGTTGATATCATTTTGATTGTCTAGTGTATTACACACTAGATTTAATTACCATGTAGAATTAGGCATGCAAATATTATGATGTGGACCTTGCTGTAGTACCAAGTGAGAGGTTGGGAGGGAACAATACATTGTGTTATCTCTATTATTTACTATTTCACCACTGTATGCACAGATGCTATCCTTATCACATCAGATATATATTAATTGCACTTTTTCATAATGTTGGGATATGAGTAAATACCTTGCATTGAAGGACTACTCATCCGGGCTTTCCAGCTTATGTTTATTGATTTATATTTGTCAGGTCTTAGAGCTTGGTCATGGAGAGAGAGAGAGAGAGAGAGAGAGAGAGAGAGAGCCTGGGAATGGGTATAGATGACCTGATTTAGTTGTAGAGTTGTACTAGATTAGACTTCCTTTGTATTAATCCTGTAATAGATTTGTTTATTTATTTCAGTTACTTATATCTTACTAGAACAGTTAATTTCTCCCGCTTATGTTTTGATTACTGTTTGCCACTCTCATAGAGATATGGGGTGAGAGTTACGAATTAATCTTGAAATCTCAAAATTGGGATTTTTGGTTTAGTTCGTGACATTTAGCTTCATCATGTAATGCCATATTTACATATAGTGATAGCCTAGTGGCTATCCTGTCTCAACTATGTTCTTTGACATCTCGTTCTTGTTCCCAGTGGATCATTCCCGTGGTCATGTGGAATGAGACATTTTGCTTTCTATGATCCCTTCCCTCGAGCAATCTGCTGTCACTAAGGTGGTAGCTGCGGCCTACCTTCCCTTTGAAGTTCTCAAGGGACTTCTTCTATCGCACACATGTTGTCCATTGACCAGTAGAGTATTATTTCGTTTGGTCTGGACGTGGATGCCTCCACTTCAGAATCTTGGGGATCCTCGACGGTAATTGATATCTCAGTCTGTATCCCATTGCGGTTTCGATCAACGAAGCATACTGTTCCAACGTCCTCGTCATACAACATGGCTTCGGCCGTGTTGGAGTCGGCCAGGAATGACTTGTTATTTGCCATTATCACTTCAATCTTGTCCCCATTCCACAAGATAAGCAGCTGGTGCAGCGAAGACGGCACGCACCAGTTAGAGTGGATCCAATCCCTTCCCAGTAGTGCGCTGTAACTAGAAGATGATTCTAACACAATGAAGGCGACCTTCGCTCTCCTCCTCTCGACCGTTAAATCGAGCGGGATGATTACTTTGGTTGACGTAATCCCTCATGCAAAATTCTTGACTGTTACTTCGGTTAGGATTAGATCTTCCCTTGTCTTTCCTAATTTTCTCAAGAGAGCCATAGGGAGTATATTGATGGCCGCACCATTGTCTACTAAGACTCTGGAGATCGGTACTCTGTCCATGTGGACGTTGATATACATGGGTTTGAGGTGTTGAGTCATTTTTCTGGGTGGTTTCTTAAATGTCACCCTTTCGTTCTTTCGAGAGGGGACGACAGTCGTATTGGCAAGTGTACCTTGGCCATTAATAGCCCTTACCTCCACCACCTGTCCGGTCTCCTCGTCGTTCGGATGGACGAGGTAAGCAACAGAGAAATCGTCCTCTTGGGCGATCAAGTCCCGCTGATGTGAGACCTCTGCTTGAAAGGTTGTTGGTAGCGTAAAGGCCATATTGCATGGCATTGAGATGGTAGTATTAACCTAGACTTGATAGAACAACAGTATCGGCGTCGGCCGGCATTTCGGCTGGTTCGATTGGAGACTTTGGGGATTCGTACTCAGCAAGTAGTGTTTCTAGGAGGAGATCCTCCTCCATGTCCTTTCGTGACAGTTCCCCGGTCGAATCTTCTTCGATCATCTGGTTGGCTGTTCCCCAATCGGGGCCTTCCGTGGTCGGATGGAACTCACCTCATCATATCCGACCATAACACTTCGGTCGTTAGACGATGGATGGAGGTTCTGTGGTCAGCTTGCTACCTTTGCCATCTTCTCTTTTGGGACCTGGTCATCTTTTGGACCGGATGTGAAATTTTGGATGAATGACTTTATTCCACCTGCTGTGCTGTAGCAGCGGCGGTTTCACCTTCCTTCGTGGCTGAGCCTCTTGTTGCCCCCATCTCGACCACTTATTCCATGGTTGTTGATGAGGCTGTTGCTCCTCATGGTTTTCTACACATCGCCATACTCGTTGACGGATCTCCCCGACGCATCTATCACATAGTAAAGGTTTACTCTCCTAGTCTGCCTTGGGTTCAGTGTAAGTGGCCCTCGATAATCTCAACGCATTCCCTCGGTCGGAAGGTGTTCCCTTTCGTCGATGGTAGAGCCTTTGTTTCCGAGCCAACAACTTGGGATGCCAACATGTTAATTGATACCCCTTTTGGGAATGGGTTGGTGTCCATTTCCATCGCTTCCTTTCTTTTTTCCAGGAATTTGAGCATTCCCTTATCAATATTTTCCTGCACAATATTATGGAAATCGAAGCAGTTAGCGGTCGAATGGGATTTTGAACCACACCATTTGCAAAAATCTCCCTTCATTTCTTCAGGTGAAAGGAGTTTATGACCATCTATGAGTTTTAAAAATCCATCTTGTAGGAGATGGTCAAAGATCTCATCACTCTTGGATACGTCATATGCATATCTCCAGGTGTTATCATAGATGGTCTTTTTGAAACCTTGGCCAGGTGGCTATTCGTCCTTTCTTTCTAGGGACAAACACACCATTGGTTTTTTGGCCACAATTTCGGACATATCTATTTCATAGTTTGGATCTTGGTAATATGTTCCGAACGTGGCCGTTTTCTATTGGCTTTCTTCTTTCAGAAGCCATTCATACTTAGTGACCCTAGAGGATAGCTCGAAGAGATCCTCAAATTCCATTCCCTCGAACTTCTTTCGAAGTTCGATCCCCAGACCTTTTTGGGCTTGCTTCACAAATTCGGTCTCAAGAAGGGTCACTCTGCATTTATTTTTAGCCCTCTTGAAATGGGCTATGAATCTGTCGGCCGATTTGTCAGGCAATTTCCTTGGCCCGCCCAAATCGGCCATTGAAATCTCTGGCTTAGTTCTGTAAAACTGAGTGTGGAATTTTTCTTCCATCTCAGTCCAACTCAATATCGAGTCGAGAGCCAACGTTATGTACCATATGAAGGCATGTCCAGTCAAGGAATTGCCAAATAGTCTCAGCTTATAACCATAACTAGCCAAGGCTTCACCACATTGGACGGTAAATCGTCTGATGTGTTCGACAGTTGATTGATCTTCTTCGCCAGATAAGAGGGGAAACTCTGGTATTTTGAATCCCTTCAGGAACTCAATCCGGTGGTCAATCCATCCAGGATACAACCTTCTGTATATAGGTCTGTTGATCCTTTTATTTGGCAAGCAGCCCAAGGCCTGCTGTACCATGTCGTATAATTGGTTTTGGTCGAGACCTCCTGCCGTGGGATCAGTCATATCATTGGTCTCTTGGGGCAAACTGTTACCGGTTACCAGGGGTGAATTTTCCCTCTGTCTGGTATCGACATTTCCCAACTGGGGTTGTCCCCTGGCACCTTTGCCATTTAGCTTGGATGCCCCCGGGGCTAATTCTGGTAGGGGTATTGGTGGAGTTTCAATACGACAATATCTCGTCACAGCGACTGGCGTTTCTTCATGCGGAAGAAACGTAACCGGTTTCCGATCATTGGGATTAGCTGTTATTTGGCTGATGCTTTTGTTAAGCGCTACGAAAGATCAACTAGTTTCGGACATCATTTTCATAAAGAGGTTGACCAGGGTCTGTAATGAATCCTGTAACGATACATTCTGGCCTCCTTGCTGTTGTGCAGGATCAGACGCAGATCCAACCTCATTTACAGCTCTAGGAGGATCATGTGCCTACTGTTCTCCATCTGCTGAAGGTAGATGTTCATCGCCATCGTCTCCGACAAGTCACTGGCTTCTTCTCGGCATCATTTACACCTGATGTCCCATTGGGCATGCCACAAAGGATATGTTCCCTCCTCGGGGATCCCTCCTCACCCGTCGGCCGTTCGTAGGGGTGTCAATTTAAACCCGGCCTGTTTGGGCATGTCAAGCCCACCCAATTTAAACCGATCTTAGGCCCAATTTTTGGGCCCGCAGGCTTGCCAAGCCCTGTTTTATAGAAACCCGAAGTATTTAGGGCCGGGCTTGGGTTAGGCATGTAAGCCCGGGCCGGCTCGGTTTGAATTACCATTCATTTATTTTACTATAAGCATGTACTTTTTATTGAAAGTTTGAAGAATATGCGACAACATCTTGTGCTATAGCTTAGTGGTGAGAATGTCATTTCCTCCTTGTGAAGATTTGGGTTCAATTCTTGCCAACAGCATAACTTTTAAGAATTTGTTTTAATAAAATAAAAAAATTAAAAAAGAAAATAATAGGAAACAGGCTTATTCGGGCGGGCTTAGGATTTTCATATTAATCTAGAACCAGGCTTGGGATTCATTCTTAGGCCCGAAAACCGGGTTGGGCCTAGCTTGGGCATGCATAATTTCCCAAATTGTTTTTTTATCCTGGCCCAGCCTGACAAATTGCCACCCCTAGCCGTGCGGGGTGCGGGCGCAGCTTCGCTTCGCTTGGTGCAATGTGGTGTAAGTGATTATGTGTGTGTAAGTGTGTATCGCGCGGGTGTGCCGGGACTTGCTTGTCCACAGGCGCATAAACACACAGTCTGTCCGAGTTTCTTGATCAATCAGAGGTGTAATTGACCACCGTAATGCGTCCGTTTAGGCTATTAGGCGATTGTAGGAAAGGTATAGGGTTCTCCCTTCCCTTAGGTCCGTCTGAAATCCTTCAGATGGTGAAAATATGATAGCCAAGCTGAAGTCAAAGGGAGTCTAGTTCCTAACCAAGTGTTTATTTAAGATTAAATAACATGACCGTCTACGACATGTGAGTAAACAAATAAAGAAGAAGATAGAAAGAAGGATGGTAACCCAGCAGTGGTTATCACAGTATCCCTGATCATGACTTTGGATATACTACCTAAAGGTAGCTTCTCGAGAAAATGATAAAAATGCAGAAGGTGGAAAAGAAGACTGATGAACAGAAGGCGTTATGCAGCGGCAGCGGTCGCCCGAGCAGGCTGGATAGGTGCCCTTGATTGACTTCTTAGAGTGAGGTAGTGTGATAAGTCTGAGGTTGAGAGCAGCGGCTCAAACTAGATTGGTTGAAAAATAGAGGTGCTTCTCGTCCTAGTGGTTGTGATCGCACATGCAGACTAGAAGGGCTTGCCAATGCTGAAGACAATATTCCATGGAGTGAGGGTGACTGTTGAGCGGCATAAGAACCGAGCACTAGTGTTGCAGCAGAGCAACGAAATGAGGATATGAGACCTGGAGGCCCAAGATGCAGTGTTGCATTGGAATTTGTTGGATTTGTGTAAATGCCAAAATTTTGGCCAAAAACTTGGCATTGGTAGTAATGCCTCACGTACTCGTGCACATCTTTTTGCATTGTGGGCCAGAAGTAATCTGTCTACAATAATTGGTCCAACAGGCAATGATAACCTTGGTGAGTGCCACAGTCGCCCGAATGGATCTCCTGCATTACATCTTCCACCTCTTTCTTAGCCAGACATTTGAGCGGTCACCCCATCCAACTCTGGTGATAAAGGAGGTCCCCTGCTAAGAAAAACCTTTTGGCATGTCTCTCGAGCTTGGCAGCTTCACATCATTGTCCGAAAGCTTGCCCAATAATAGACAGTCGATATAGAGTTCCCTCCAATCTTCATTGGCTTTTGTAATGGCCATAAAATTGTCTCGGTTGTACTCACCATTACATCTTGGGCAACTTTGTTGCAGCTCGTTGACCTCATTTATCATTGTTGGCCAATAACAACCAGCTCTTTGTAGCCTTCGCTATAAGGCTTCAGCATCCTTCTGAGAGCATTGTTGGTCATGCATGGTGTACAACTGTTGAGTGGCCTTTTATGGGCCAAGGCACCGACTCAGCACCCCAATTGCTGTCGTATGGTACAACTCTCCTCTCAAGTTCACATAATCCTTTAGCTCTTTCACGGGAGTAGTCGATATGTGGGGATTTTGCAAATCCTTGAGGAACTGAGTCCTCCAATCTAGGACTGTAAACGGTTAGGATTCGGGACGGATCTACTATGATCCGAGTTCGAATCCGATTAAAAATGAGAGGATCCGTATTCGATTAAAGGTCAGTTGGATCTTTGTATGTGTTATTAAATCCGAATCCGATTATTTTATTAGATCCATATTTGAATCCGATAAATTCGAACTCGATTAAATATCTGAATCCGAAATTTAAATGGATATCCGATTAAATCAAGTAGCAGAAAACTATGGAAACATGACTGTTGACAACTAAATCAACCATATTCGAATCTGCATTAAATGAACTCTGACTATTGACAACTAAATCAACCCTTTTAAAGAGTTTTAAGTGAAGAGGAAAAAGGAAAGTTTACAAAAAATATAGTCGCATACCTTGCATGATGTCATGACTGAGAAGTTGAGCATACATGATAGAAGAATTGAGACCAATAAAAATACTCAGTGGAAGCATCCTGATTATGAGTAATGGGGCAAAGTCTATCAAAAAAAGAATGCTGCCCTTTTACCGAGTCCTCGCTTGTATGGGTTCCACTCTCCCCTTTGAAGACTTTTTCATCCGTCCTACAAAAAATAGGGCCAGAAAAGTTCCGATTTTAAAAGAGCAAATCGAGATTTAGCTAGAGAGGTGGTGGTGGTTGCGATTTTAGAAGAGCACATCAAGATCTGTCGAGAAAACGCAAACTCGTAGTAGAGAACTAGAGATTGAAGATGAAGAGGCATAGGCAGATTGTTGGTTGCGATTTAGGGTTAGGGTTTGATATATAGGATATATAGTTTTAACTACAATTACATAACTATCCCCAGCATATATAAAAAATTACATAACTATCCTTAAAACCTAATTTGATTTGGATCTTAATCGGGTCGGATGTGTATGCCTCCATATTCGAATCTGATTATAAACGGATCAACTTATTAGGATTCGAATCCAACCCGACGGATATTTAATCAGGTAAAAATCTGATTAAATCGGATAAATTTATTCGGATTCGGGTCGGTATCGGATTAGGATTTGACCCATTGATAGTCCTACTCCAATCCTCTCCTTTGTCATCATGAACTTTCTTAGTGATGGTGACAAGTTATGCCTTCTTAATGACCTCTACCTGTTGTGAAGCTTCATGGAATTTGAGTCGGGCACCCAGTGTGGCCAGTGTATCTGCATGTCTGTTAGTGGTGCGCAGGGAGTGTTCGAAGTTAACTGAATCAAAATTCTACAGCAATGAAACTGGCAGTAATCCTTGTGTGCCTTATCCTCATCGGTTTGGGGATTCGTTGGTGGGGGCAATCTTACCACACCATCTTTCACCCATTGCTTCAGAATCACTATGGCTTCCTTGACACTGCAAGGTAATGGTGGGAGAGGCGGGTAGCTCTTCTTACGACCTCCAGCTTCACTGGATTCTTCTTTGTTGCGTCTTTTCTTTTCTACCGACATAGTCTGCGAAGTAGACTTCCCCTTAGTCTTCCATGCAACGTTTCCCTTTAATCTTGTAGTACGTCCTGTACACCTTGCTGACTCATATAGGCGGGTGAATGTGTCAATCCTTAGATTCTCTAACACTAGACGATAGTCTTTCATCATCCCGTCAATGCACATCTGTACTAGCTTTTTTTTCGTGGTTGTCTCCCGACAATCAGTTGCAAGATCATGGAATCGCTTCACATATGGATCAAGTCCTCCATCAGAGTTTTGCCTCTCTTTCTTCAAGTCCATGAGGGTCAAACGTTATTCTACGATAAAGAACTTGTGCAAGAAAGCTACCTTCATCTCTTCCCAGTTAAGGATAGATTCATGGGGGATATTGTCGTACCAAGTGTAGGCATGGTCAGTAAGAGATCGGGAGAATAGGTTGATATTAGCTTTTGTGTGTGTAGTCATTGTAAATGTGTTGGTCGCCTCGCAACTTGTGCGATGTCCGGAGTCATTGTGGTAGCGTACTACCTTTACTCCATATCCATGTCTCAACTCTTGTTCCCCCAATCGGCTTGGGTTATCATTCATGCTATTCCCAAGGGTCTCACCCGGGGTATCGATTAGACCTTCTTGCTCACATGTCAGTCATAATCCTGACACGTATCAGTTTATCATCGGGCTATCTGCCCCTACCATTTCTCAAATCTACAATTACAATGTATGGTTTTACAAGCGATCCTCTTACGATCATCGATGCCACTATGCATTATATGTTTTTTTTTTTTCTGTAAAAACAACAATTAGGTTGATTGAGAATCTTTGTGCTAGATTTCTTTGGGCAGGTCTTAACATTTCTAATCTTGTGGAGTGGAATAATGCTGCTATTTTGAGGTATATCTAATTCATCTCCTCTGGTACCCCCTCCATTTGGGGGTAGGTGTGTTGTACACTATCTGATCTGTGACAAAAATTTCTGGTCTATACGTGTTCCAACTAAAGCATCTTGGGCTTGGAGGAAGATATTGGGACTCAGAACCTTGGCACATAGGTTTGTCTTCCACCATATTGCCAATGGTGAATCTACTAATCTATGATCGGACTGGTGGATTGGGGAGAAGCCTATAAATGAGATGATAACACCTCGACAAATCTATTCTCAGAGAATGCACATTGATGACGGGGTCAAGGTACTATTTATTGATGGCACTTGGAACGCTCCCTATTGACATTGATGTTCTTCAGCACTACTGGGATTCCTTGCATCATACTCCTATATATACCTATGCTAATTCTGATCAAGTGGTGTGGACTGCTTCCAAGTCTGGGTCCTTCAATTTGAAAGACACTTGGAATGCTACTCAAACTCTTGGCTCAAAGGTCTCTTGGGAGAAGCTGATCTCGTTTGGTGATCACATTCCTAAACATTCTGTTACTTGGGTTGCTATTCATGGCCACTTATCCCCCCAAGACAGGTTGATGAAATTTGGTATTCTCAATCGCAATAAGTGCCTCCTTTGTGCTTCTTATGAGGAATCACATGACTACCTTTTCTTCAACTGTTCATACTCTAAGAAGGTTTGGCTGTGTATCCTCAACAGATGTGGATATAACAAAGGTATTCTGAGTTGGGACCAAGAAATTGCTTGGTGTACCAGCACGTTCAAGGGACAGAATGCTATGAACTGGATTTGCAGGCTTGCCTTCTGTGCTACAATCTATTTCATTTGGAAGGAATGCAATGCAAGAACCTTCAAAAACTCTTATTCCCATCCTGATCTTATCACCTGTAATATCATTAGTGAGGTTATTCACAGATCTGCAAGTAGAAGTCTGAGTTCCAATGATACTGTTCGTAACAGGGACTGCTTCTTAAGCTGGGGGCTTAATGCTGAGCTATACTTTCCCTTTCCTTCTTTCCACAAGTGGTACCACCCCCCGGGTTCTTTTTGCTAAATGTGGACGGCTCTTGTCATTCTCAAGGTGCTGGATCTGGTGGGCTGTTCCGTGATCCAAATGGTGTTTGCTCTCTTGCCTTTGCCATTGCCCGTGGTCCTAAAAAAGTTATTTTCCATGAATTGGAGGCAATTGATCTCAGTCTCTCCTTAGCTTTGGATTATAACTTCAAGTATCTTGTGATACATTCAGATTCAAGAACTGCTGTCAACTTCCTGGTGGATAGAAAGTGTGACATTCTCCCTTGGGATCTTAGAGAATTGATCCATGGGATCAAAACTAAACTGGACAGATTATCTAAGTATCATATTTCTCATGTAGTTCATGAATGAAACCAGGCGGCTGACTTTCTGGCTTCCTACTTTAACGTTCTTGATGAACTGGTTGTTATTAACAATGACTCATTGCCTACGTATTATCGGCAATGATTCTAGTGGGAAACTTTATCCCAGATTGTAATCCTCCCCTTCTCCCCCCCCCTTTTCCCTTCATTTAATGCACAACCTACTTTCCAAAAAAAAAAAACAATTAGGTTGATTCTTAGAAGAGGCTTCTCAACATACCTCAGTCCAATGAAGACGAATCAAGAAGGCTCTGATACCAATGAAGGCAAAAACGAACCGGATCATGTACCTCTTTGCACGCGAACCCGGTTCTACAACGAAAGATCTCTATCGAATCGAATGTCATCCCACATCGATATATGTGATTACAAGAACGACACACAGTAGTGTCCACACTCAAATGACCAGGACTATTTTATTGAACCCAAAAGAAACCAGATCTCAAGGAGGAAGAAGAGATAAAGAGAAAGGGAGAGATTTGAAACTCAGGTATGATGCTCTAGTGAGGAACTAGGAGTAGTCATCTAAATATTGAAGACTCAACTCCACTCCTACTTTGACTCAACCTCCTAAATAATAGTAGGAAGTTTCACACACTAGGACTCTAGCCTAGTGTTGACGTCCTATATGGGGATCCAGGTTGGGCCGGATCAACTCATCTCGTAAATATCCATCAAAACATATATTAATTATATATTAAGAATTTAAGATGGTTGAAATATAGACCCCAATTATCATGTGAAACAGATCACAAAACATATATTAATTATATATTAAGAATTTAAGATGGTTTAAATATAGACCCCAATTATCATGTGAAACAGAACACCTAT
>JAUPMG010279790.1:0-18521 GCA_031762675.1 Pachysandra terminalis | reverse complement strand
TGCTCATTGATGTCTCACGCTCATGGTGTACGGGATCGTCCGATCCCGAGTTGGATCGGACAATCCAACTCGGGATCGGAAGGGGACGATCCCCAAGTTGGTTCCGATCCAAGAAAAACCCCAAAAACCATGGATCGGGTGATCCATCTCGGGATCGGAACGATCCAAGGTTTTTTTTTTTTTTTTTTATTAAATGCAGCCGGTCCGTCTTGGCCGATCCCGAGTTGGATCGCCGATCCAACTCGGGATAGGCCGAGAACGATCCTGAGCCGATTTCCGAGTTTAAACACTATGCTCACGCTTGATTCGGACTGTAATACCGCGTATCAAACTCACGGATACACGACCCCTTTCGGGCTAAGTATCCCTCACCGATTCCATGTGTACAACACAGTTTTAGGGAGTAAACCCATGGGTGATTATCCCACCTTCATTTTTGATCGTGGGAACGAATTTTGGGGTTCACCGATTCCGTGTGTACAACATAGTTTTAGGGAGTCTAAACCCATGGGTGATATATCCCACCTTCATTTTGTTTTTTAAATTAAATGCAGCCGGTCCGTCCGATCCAACTCGGGATCGGCCGAGAACGATCCTGAGCCGATTTTCGAGTTTAAACACTATGCTCACACTTGATTCGGACTGTAACACCGCGTATCAAACTCACGGATACACGGCCCCTGTCGGGCTAAGGATACCTCACCGATTCCGTGTGTACATCACAATTTTAGGGAGTCTATACATGTGTTTGTATATACATCACATATACATCAAGCTAGGATTAATTCACACCTCATACCAACATGTAACTTTTCACATAAGCAAATCTTAGTTATTTTCTCAAGGCATCTAATACATCTTTTTTATGTGCATTCACCTCTAAGGCTATAATGTGTACTCCTCATGTACATGGTCATCTATCATTAGTGTCATTTCCCTAAGTTATCTCACATTTCCTAGGCAAGTGGGGGATACTGTCACATCCAAACTCTAGGGCATATCTCATAATTCCATGGGTAATCCCTTAAAGTTCAAGAATGCAACTCTCATCCCTTCTCTACACACTACTAATAGGTAGTACACCCAATAAATACATACAATCAAACCATTCATTTATTTGAACATAAGCGGAAGCATTCAACTATAAACATGTCACATGTATATCATGATTCAACATTGAGTATAGCAAATCAAAGTAACGAAATGAGTGGATAATCCTCATAAAACACCTAGTAGTTCAAAACTCCATCGTTTAATACAATATGTCCCAAATAAGTAAATTTTTCATAGTCATAAACAAAGTTTTGAAACTTCAACTCCTCGCCTTGAAATATCAACACCACCGACACCTCACCTCATAGCCGGTTCACCTGAAATGTTAAGAGCCAAAAGGCTTGAGCTACGAGCTCAGCAAGTACAATGTACTAACATGTTGGTATATGAAATGATGATTCTCCATGTATGCATGCTATGTCATGAAGTAATGCTTTGGTTCATTCTTTGTATGCAATGTCATGATCATTCAAACCATTATCCAACGCAATGGTAGGCACAATACACATGAAATGCAATGCATGCTGTTGGTATTATGACCGCTGGATGTCCATGCTAGATCCCTACCTAGGCCAACCCTTTATAGATCGCACGGGCCATTTCTGGCTAATGGCACGCTCAGTAGATTCTGTGTGTACAACACAGTTTTAGGGGCTTTAAACCCATGGGATTCTTTTGTTCCACCGTCATTTTTGATCTCGGGAATGTATTCGGGGCATCACTCAAAACTCTCCCCCGTGGTGCATCCCAGCTCACAACTACCAAACAGATTACTCACATCATATACGTATATACTATCTTGATATATGTATATGTCGTCAAGTCCTAACCCTATATATATAATATGTGCGGTATTCCGGGTCAAAGGGGTAGCTAATCCCCCACCCAAGTCATTTTAGACTTATTTTCTTGTCCATTCTTGACTTCAAATGTTTCATCACTCTTTGACACTCTTCTTTGAGGCTAATCATTCTCACATTAAACCTTTGGTTCTCATCATGAAGAATCCAAAGTCCGGTCAAGTCATTGTCATTGGGTTACCCTTCGGGGCCCATAATGCATGAATGACCATTTAATGCATGTCCTAATCACACAAACTACATGTTATGCATAAATATATAAATCTCACATAAACATCTAATAATATGCCATACTTTGTAGTCGAATGAGCATATCACATGTCATTGGGTATGATGAATTCCAAACACACATACATGGTTTCCATGTGTAATCCTTTATCCATTTCAATCATGTATCTAGAATGTATGTCATATCATACATGCTCATAAATTATCATTATCATTGGCTTACAATAATCCCCACCGGTATACCGTACCCTTGCCGGCTAGGCTGTCGATGGTGTCGGTGGATCTTGCCGGTGGCACAGGTGAACCCCAAACAAAAATCAAGTTTCTATCGGTGGCTAGACCGGTATGCCGGTCCAGCTCCCGGTGGATGTCATGCAACAATGGCTAGTCCGGTACACCGACTCCATTGCCGACAGAACCCTCAACAAAATTCATTTTGTCGGCAAACCCCGACGGTATACCGTCACGGTTGCCGATCATGCACAAACAATTGGCACTTGGCTTGCCGGTGGACCTCGACGGTGTATTGTCTGGAACCCTCAACGAAGCCCAAACATGATTTTTTGGGTTTTTCTTGGCACAATTAAATACTTAAATGTATATTCTATTACTCAAACAATCTAACATACTTAATCATAGTATTCTACATCATTTTAATACATTTTCACACATTCATGAATCAAATCAATTATTCAATACAATTAAATCACGAGATATGCAAGATTCATTCAAACTTATGATAGATTCAATCAAACATGCTCAAAATTCTGAGATTAAATCCATCAAGCCAAGGGAAATCCCTCATTCATGATTCCACCGGAAGGACATGAGTTCTTACCTGATCGAAAGTGTTGAACCCTTGATTGTTGAGCTTCCAATCTTCCCAAGAAATTTCCAGCTATTCTCCTTCCTCTTCTCTCTTTTCTAAGCAAAAATCACAATAGAGGTGTTTTAGGGTTAGGTTAATGAAACTTAGGTCATCTTACTCTTATTCTAATCTTAACATTTGGTTTAGATTCAATACTTATGGGAAATGATCTCAACCCTTAATTCAATTTTAAAGTGAGTGATTTGGTGTATGTACATGTTAGCCATCTCATGTACTTTATCCAATAGGAAGAGATTATCTACAATTTCTTATTAACCCCAAAAACATTCAACTTTAATTCTAAACTTCTGGAAATTACAACTTAGTCCTGAATCACTTATTAAAATTTCAGTTCATTATAGATACCTAACCTCACATATCACCTAACCACTCTAGGTTGGATTCTATCATAATTAACACCTTATCTTAAAGGTTTACACTTGATCCTAGATACAAAATTATACCACAACTGGGCTATAGGGTTCTCTACAATGGCAGGTGGCAGTACAGGCACAATGACAGTACACTATCTGTGGTTAACCTTTCCAAATTCTCAAATACCTTTACCAATCACTTCCATTACCCTCCCTATGTGTTGTTTATGTTTAAACCCTTGAAGTCCCATTTGGCCGGTGGCTGCGCCAGTGGGGTGCCGGTATGCCGTTCAAATCAAGAGTGGTCCAAACCATATGGCACCAAGTCCAATAGGTTCCCTTTAATGTTCATATACATAATCTAAACTCACGTTTTCATTCATTTGGTCGATGGCCTTGGTGGTCTACCCCAGCCCTTAGTTGCACTTTTGAGAAAAATTTAGTCGGTTGCCACACCGGTGTGTCGGTAGTGTAAAGGTTGGGAGTTTAGGACAGTATGCCTGTGGGTCCCCCGGCAGTCTCGGACTCGATATTTTTATTATAATTATTTGCTTGTTTTGCCTTGGATTTTTGATTAGTTTTTGGTGGGATATAACCCCTTAATAAATCATGATAATTTATGAAA
Organism: Pachysandra terminalis; assembly: GCA_031762675.1. Lineage (NCBI taxonomy): Eukaryota > Viridiplantae > Streptophyta > Magnoliopsida > Buxales > Buxaceae > Pachysandra > Pachysandra terminalis. The sequence continues at coordinate 14,513 of JAUPMG010279790.1, read as the reverse complement.
AATCTCATACATCTAAGCCTATTCATCTATAATATTCATAACCAGTATTGGAATTTCATCTTTTAACATTGACCTAATATTAGAATACAACATCAATGCTCTTATATACAATATAAATTAATTCACACATTTCCTTACCACATTTAAAGGTTTAAGGTGTTGTACATAGTACTGATATTTGGGTTTATGCCCAAATACCCCTGAATTGAAAGTTCACTCACCTTGAAAGCTAATGAAACTATGGATTCCTTTTGTTTTCTGCTGCTCCAGGTTGTTCCCCTTGCCTTAGGTTGCCTTCCTTTCATCTCCCACAAATTGTTTAGGGTTTCTCAAGAGTCTTAATGTCTATTTATACTTCTTCCTAAGTTTAGGGTCTGTTTAGTTGGGTTCTATACGTTTCACTTAAGTCTAAACCACCCGGTTAGGTTAGCCCATTGGGTTTGACTCCTCTTATTGTTTCTTAATAACTTTTATGTTTCTACAACCCTAAATAAATATTTAACGAGGGTTGATCATGCGATGTCTCAATCTCCTCTAGGTGAATTTACACTTTTAACCTTAGCCCCTTGGGGGAAATTACCAAAATACCCCTAATCTAGAATTTAAAAAATTTCAGGTACTTACAGCCGTGACCACAAGTAGTGTGATAACCACTGCTGGGTCACCAGCCTTCTTTCTATATTCTTTTTATTTATTTATTTTCATGTCATTGACGGTCCCATTATTTAATCTTGTAACACTTGGTTAGGAGCTACTCTGTTCGACTTCATTTTGGCAATCATATTATCACTGTCTGGATGATTTTAGACAAACCTTGAGAAGGAAGAACTCCAATCCTTCATAACAATCGCCTAATAGTATAAAGAACGCATTTTTGGTGGCTGATTGCACCTCCAATTGCCCAGGCAACTTGGTCAGACTGTGTGGATTGGCGCCAGGGGTCAAAACCCGAACCCCCTAAAACTGTGGACTAGTAAGTCCTGGCACGTCCGCGCGACATACACACACACATCTACACCCATGCATAAACACTCGCGCCGAACGCGCGAGCCGCTCGCCACAGCCACACACAGCACATGGATAGGGAGGGGGTCCTGACGAGGGAACATACCCTTTTGTGGCACACTCGGTGGGACATCAGGGTGTAAATGATGCCGAAAAGAAGCCAGCGACTCGTGGGAGAGGATGCCGATGAACATCTATCTGCCTTTAGCAGGCAGAGAACATTAGACACAGGATCCTCCTAGAGCCGTAAATGAGGTTGGGTCTGCGTCTGGTCCTGCTCAACAGCAGGAAGACCAAGGCATCTGTACAAGCTTTGTTACAGACCCTGGTCAACCTCTTTACAAAAATGATGACTGGAACTAATTGGTCTTTTGTAGCACTTAATGAAAGCATCAGCCGAATAACGGCAATTCCCAATGATCGGCAACGGGATATGTTTCCTCCACTTGAGGAAACACTAGTCGCCGTGAGGAGATATTGCCGTACTGAAAATCCACCAATACCGGCTATCGGAGTCGATCCGGGGGCACCCAGGCTAAATGTTAAAAATGCCAAGGCAACCCTAGCCAGGAAATATAGATATCGGACAGAGGACAAACTCGCCCTTAATAGCTGATAATAATTTGCCCCAAGAGATCAATGACATGGCTGACCCCACAGCCAGAGGTCTCAACCGAAACCAGGTATACGACATGGGTGAGGAGGTTTTGGGCCGCTTGCCAAATAAAAGGTGTTGATACGAGAAATGGTAAGGGCAGATAGCCCGATGATAGACTGGCCCGTGTTAGGATTATGACCGACACGTGATACCCTCGGGTGAGACCCTTGGGAACTTCATGAATGAAAGTGGGAACTTCATGAATGAAAGCATGAGCTGGTTCGGGAGACTTAGAGTTGAGACATGGATATGGAGGAAAGGTAGTGCGCTACGACAATGACTCTTAACATTGTACAAGTCACGAGGCAACCGACACGTTTACAATGACTACACACACCAAAGCTAATATCAACCTATACTCCACGGCGGGATGCCAATTAAGAGATGTGTCTCTATACTCCACGGCATGATGCCGGACCCCCTACGACAGGATGCCGATTAAGAGATGCGTCTCTATACTCCATGGCGAGATGCCGATTAAGAGATGCGTCTCTATACTCCACGGTGGGATGCCGAACCTCTTATGACGGGATGCTGGACCCCTTTACGGCCGGATGCCAGACCCCTTTACAATGGGATGCCGATACTCCACAGCAAGATGCCGGACCCCCTACGGCGGGATGCCAGACCCCTTACGGCGGGATGCCGGATCCCTTTACGGTGGGGTGTCGATACTCCATGGCAGGATGCTGGACCCCCTACGGCGGGATGCCGATACATACCTTCGTCTAGAGTGAAGCTCGAATGACGTTGAAGGCAATACATACCACCACCGAGAGCAAAGCTCGAATGACGTTGAAGGCAACACATACGTTATTTGAGAGAAAATAGAAATGTAAAGGAAAGGAGGGTCGTGAGGCTCGCCAACCCCTGGCCATATTGGAGACTGCAGGCTGTCTCGCGGTTTCCCAGTGACAACACCTAAGAGACTGGGGCATAGTGTAAAGGATTGGGTGATCCTGGTTTGGATCGGCCGGTCCAACTCGAGATCGGTAAGGGACGAGTCACGATCCCTGGCCCATCCCAAAAAATTGGAAAAAGCAGTGACTCGAACCGATTCATTGACGGATCGACCGATCCGGCCGATCTGTCACGGAATTGGCGAGTCAAACCGGTCCAAATCTAAAAAAAAACAACAAACAGATTGCAGAAGTTTCAGAGAGAGCTATCTCCAATTATTTTTTAAAAAAGATCTTGGAGAATTTTCTAGTAAGAGAGAAAAATCTGATTTGTAAGAAGTTTTGAAAGAGAGAGATCTGAACTATGAGAGAGAGAGAGAGAGAGAGAGAGAGAGAGAGAGAGAGAGAGACTTCATGCTTATTACCCTATGGAATGGGGTACATAATGCTTATTACCCTAGGTTAACATTTTAACACCATCAGAAACGATGTAACGGATCACTAACTGTCGTTATCTTTTCTTCCGAAAGCTATAAATACTTGCTCATTTCCCAAAATTGGGACGGATGGAAAATAAGTCATTAGACTCCTAAAAACGTAGCTCTGAAGTGTGCTCACGTAATTCTAAGCCTTAGCTCACTATTTTCCTTAGCCTGGCTTGACCGGTGTTAGACGGTCAACTAGTTTGACTCTTTAATTCTTCTAGAGACGGGATACGGTCACTCGTTGATTTAGGTTCCCGTCGATTAGTAATCCTACCGTTGGTGACTTCCACAAAACCACCCACTACATTTTGGCGACTCCGCTGGGGACTAAATCTCATACGTACTGATCATCATTAGAGGAATGCCGAGTGAAAAGGAAAAGGCAAAGGCTATAGAGCAGGCAGGAGCGTCATCTCCTCGTACTGTGGAAGAGAGACGCGAAGCAGACTTATCAGGCGACTTGCAAGAGCTGGAAGGGCAGATGGATGATTTTCCTGATGATCGTGACAATCAGATGGAAATGATGAGGATAAAGATTAACAAGATGGAGGAAGCACAGACAAAGATATTGGACCTATTGCAGACAGTGATCACGTGGGAGAGTCGCATTCCTACGCCTCCGACAAAGCCAACGGTGGAGAAAACACCACCGTGACACCTGTAGTAGCTCCCGTGAGTACTCCAGTAAGTGTGCCTCAGTCAGAATCTGTGAATAATAGCGGATTCATGACTCGGGAAGAGATCGTGAGTCTCATGCAGCAGGAGAAGGAGAAACCAAGGTTCTAAATTTCGATTTCGCCAGAACTATCTGGCAAAATTTGGCCGACATGCCGCCGATATTTTGTCGGCATGGTGTAATATTTCGCTAGCCTAGTGAAATATTTCGCTAGGTTTGAAAAAAATGGGGAAACATATATTTTTGAAGGGAATTTTGATTCCAATTTTTTTTAGGGTTTAAATGAAGCTAAAATACACCTAAAAACCTAAAATATGCAAAAACACATGCATACATATACATTTACACATAGTTAGGAAAGTATGATGCACTCAGTCGAGTACCTTGTAGTTGTATTTGTAAGGGAAAAATAAAATTCACTTGTAAATGGCTCATCATTTATATACATAAAAAGAAGTCAAAATATGACCCTATTTAATCAAGTTCAAGACTTCAAGTGAAGTGATCATCATTCATCATAGAGTCATAGATTAATGATCAATCGAACAACAAAGCGCTAAACAAACCATGAGTGTATATTTCAATATAATTATATATTATAGTATGAAAATTAAATCAAAGTAATAACACCCATTGATAGATTGGGTGTTGTTACATATCTTATAATGATTTGAAGTCATTTGATTAACTTTTTATATGCAAAACATGAAAAAAATAGATTTACCTCAAGAAAGGACTTCCAATAAGCCACTCGAAGCTTAAATCTCGAAGAAGCTTCTTCAAAAGTGTTTAAAATCACAAAAGAATGGAAGAATCAGGGGTTTGCAACCATTTTCAAATTTTTTGGAAGGGGGAATTCATTTACATTCCACGAGCGCAAAAAAAAAAAAAATCATCATTTCACCGAAATTACACCATCTCAGTGAAATTTCGCCACATTTTGTCGAGATGGTGTAAATGGGGGAATTCAACGAATTACACGTTAATTTCGTACCACCAACTTGAATTTTGGTATGGGAGAAACTTATCGAATTTAGCATCGATACCAGGCCTCCATACCTGATAGCAATTATGAAGAAGCCATATCATGTGGGGTATATAGTTCTGCCCTTGATGCCGCAGTACAATGGGCGAACGAGCAATGTGAAGGAGCATGTGACCAAATTCATCAGTGCTATGGGAGCATTCGTAAGCGACGATGAATTGAAACTGAGGGAATTCTCCCGATCTCTTACTGACCGTGCCTACACTTGGTACAACAATATCCCTCACGACACTCTTGGTGGGCTTTTGCCCTGGGAGGGAGAGTTCGACCATCTCCCATCTCCTGTTTACTGACGATACTCTCATCTTCTATGGCCACTCCTGGGTCCAACTATGTTACTTGAGATGTATTTTGATCTATTTTGAGATAGTCTCTTGGTTGAGGATCAAGCTTGCTAAGAGCAAGATTTATGGCGTTGGGGAGGTGGGGGACATTGAGGAGCTTTGTCGTGTGTTAGGTTGCGAAGCGGGTATTCTCCCCACAATCTATCTTGGTATTCCGATAGGGGCGAGATTCATAGAGAAGCCTGTTTGGGAGCTGGTTTTGGAACGTATGGAAAGAAAGTTTATCTTCTTGGAAAGGAAAATATCTGTCTAAAGGGGGTAAGGTGACCCTTCTTAGATCGGCTCATTCTAATCAGCCTACCTATTTTTTGTCTATTTTGAAAATCCCCTTTTCTATTGCCGATAGGATGGAGAGGTTGGATAGGGAGTTTCTTTGGAATGATGCAGAGGGGAACCACAAATATCACTTGGTGGATTGGGATTCAGTTTGTGAGGCTAGGAAGGAGGGTGGGCTTGGTCTTCGCCAATTGAAGGAATTTAACGATGCATTACTGGGTAACTGGTTGTGGAGATTTGGGGAAAACAGGGAGAGTTTGTGGAGGAAGGTCATTGTTGTGAAGTACGGTGCTGATCCTGATGATTGGGAGTCACTCCCGTGTTCTGGGTTTTATGGTGTAGGGGTGTGGAAGGCTATTCAGAGTGTGGCTAGGAGTTTTCGGGACGGAATTGGCTTTTATGTGGGGGGATGGTCGGAGATTTAAGTTCTAGGATGATCCTTGGTGCTCTGAGAAACCATTAAAGGTGGAGTTCCCTCCCGTCTATTTTTTCTTTGGCTGTCAACAAAGAGGCTAAGGTGGGGGATGTCATTAAAAGGGATATGGACCTGATTAGTTGGGATTTGGGACTTGGGAGGAACCTGTTTGATTGAGAGATTGGTCAGGTGGGGGAGCTGCTTTCTGTTCTGCAATCGGTGAGGTTGGGCCATGGAGGGGATGTGAGGAGGTGGAGATGGGAGAAATTGGGGGTTTTCTTAGTTTGCTCCTTTAAGCATTTGGAGGTGCAGTTCTCAGATTCAGATCATGTGGGCTTCATTTGGAAGCTGGCCTTACCTTCTAAGGTGGATTTCTTCCTTTGATTGGGGTTCCATTGCAAGATTCTCACTATTGACCACTTGAAGTCTAGAGGGTGGGATTTGGTGAACATATGCTGCTTGTGCTTGAGGGAGGAGGAGTCTATGAACCACCTTTTTATTCATTGCGAGGTCACGGTCAGATGTTGGGGTGCTGTCCTTGCCAAGATGGAAGTTGACTGGGTCCATCCTTGGAGCGCGAGAGAGCTGATTTTAGCTTGGGGCAGGAAGAAGAAGAAATCTAGGAGGAATTTTCTGTGGAATTGGATTCCGGCTCAATTTTGTGGACGCTATAGAAGGAGCGCAACGCTAGGATCTTTGATGGAAAGGAATTGTCGCCTAGGGCTATTGTGGGAAAGGTCTTCTCTATTCTGTATTTTTGGGCCTCTTGTCATCTAGATATGAAGGGTACTGCCTTTTGGGAGTTGCATATGGGAACAATTTGTTTGGTTTATGGACCAAGTCTTTTTCCTTGGGTTTTTGGGGGGCTTTTGTACATTTATGGTGTATATTTCTACAGCCACACATGTAATATTCTTACTTTAAGATATACACACTATCTTTACTGATCAAAAGAAAAAAATCCTTGCAGTTAAAACTATCCTTTGATCAACCTCGCTAAGACAAAGGTTAAAAACTATTAAGAAGTAATAAATAAATATTTTATAAAATAATAAAAAAAAATTATAATACAGATGTTAAATAAACTAAAAATAGCAAGATATGTGTTGAATAAAAACAGATGGAAGTGCATGTCATTAGAAAGTACATAATAAGACATTTTTTCTCCTCTATTCATATATTATTATATAATAACTTATTTTAAATTATAAATAATAAGTTTTACATTTTTCTTCAGTCCCAATTTTGATTTTTTCAACCAATGAAAACTAATACAATGTGCAATGTTGTAGTACTCTTCTTACCAATTGTTTTTGGTGGAATGGACTTCTTGTTCCTTTATTGTAATTTGAAGTATACTTATATATTAATAGATATTTGATGCCATGCGACATTATATTTGAGAACCCAATAAATGATTCCTGGAGTTTCGGCAACAGTTTCTGTCGCCCCGAATCTGAGATATGGAATCTCAAGGATTCCAACGGCAATAACCTTCGCATCCAAACCTTGGATGCAGTTAACTATTCAAAGTCAATGACATTGTCTATCAGAGTACACTATAAATCAGCGGAAGTCTCAATAAAATTTAAACCAATTAAATTACATCATGTCCAAACTGTAAATGTAAACAACTATAAATGAACCAAACATAATACCAAGCCCTTATGGGTCCTTTACAACTTTCAATAATGTCAAGACAAAAAAAACTAAAAGGCAAATCAGCCTCAAGCTTGAATCTAGTCCATCCACTCCAAGTCCATACCAGCTCCTCAATCATGCGGATAACCTGTTGCACGTAGGTGTGAACTTTGGAGGCTCAAGTAGGTAAAACCAAAGAAATCATACTAATTATCCTCACAGTTATATAATAACATTAATGTCATGTAGTTTCACCCAACACGTATGTACTTCACTATCATCTTCCTTAATTGACTTGCAATCTCGTTCATAATCATTACTTCCATTTATTCGACAATTCACATCGATGGCATACAGTCAATCCCATTAGTATTCATACAATCAATTCCATATAAATGTTTCACACAATATCATCTTTTGACTATACACTCCTCTCAAACTACAAATTCGTAGAAGCACCATACTCACTTAGTTCAATTTCATATGCACATTTCCTTAAATAACTTTCTCATAAATCATTATATATAAACAGAATCCCATCAATGCAAACATCACATATAAATCCACATTCCCATTATCATAATCATGCTTAGATACAACTCTTAAACATACACTCATGACCTTGTCATGCTGAAATAATCCTCATAATCATAACCTCATATTTCCTTTCCAAAATCACACATCAAATCACAATCACAATCAAACTACATTACAATCCAACAATCATTGAAACGCATGCATTTATGAAGAGTTAAACAAAGAATGACAAACATGTGTGAAATGTACAATGATGGAAGATATGATGCACTATGCACGTGATGGATTATGGATAATGAAATGTAAGCAAGATGGTATTAGGCCAAGCCTAACCTTGAAACTGAATTCTACATTATATACATTCCTCTTATACAAATTCCTCTCATACATATTCATTTCAGGGAATGGAACCCCAAGGTGGATGCACACCCTTATACAGAATCTTTTAGGGAATGGGACCCTATAGTGGATGCACACCCTTATACACATACATCATAAAATAGATCCTCCTCCCTAGGCGGAAGTCCATGAAACACAAAGAATCTTACAAATCATATCCCACAGTCCACACACATATTATCTGGCCACTAGGGACCCCATACGAATACAAGTAACCATACATTGAACACATCCACATCATCAGTATCTCAAACACATTCACATTTCTCATATAAACACATTATATAGTCTTGTAAGTCTAAATACATTAGAATAGGTCACCATACACCAAATAGAAGCAGATAAGGTCACTTAGTTGCACAAACAATTCTATACGCATATCTAGGCAAAACAAACATCACACACAACATCTAATGATCAAAACACAACTACCCATTCAATTTCAAGGCTATTCGGCTTCGGTCGACCCTGGGACCTGCCGAAAATCTTAGCAACCCAGAAAATTATGAAAAATTCGTGAAAATTTCAATTTAATATTTTAAATTCATATTGGCACATTAAACATCCAATAATCATACATTTGATCACAAAACATAATATCAAATAATTTCACCCATTAATTCTAACAAAAATCGTCAAAATCAACATTAGGTCAAAATCCACATCAATCATCTTTACATCAAGATCTTCAATAGATATTAAATCTAATCATGGTATCACACAAGACATGCATTCCAAACATAAAAATCATGCAAATGTGTACCTAGATGCTCATATCTAATAGGTTGTCATATTCCTATGAACATAATCGCTATGAGATCCTTGGAACACCTACCTCAAGCTTTTTTGCAGATATTTCTCTAGCAAGAGTATCCTCCACTGATCTTCTTCTCAATATTTTTGGTTCTCCCTTTTCTTCTTCTTCTTCCTCTTCTTTGTCCTTAGGTTGAACTCTCTTTTTCTTGGATCTATTTCCTCTCTTTTCTCTCTTTTCTTCTCCTTTGGCCGTGCACCACCAAATGGATTTCGGTTTTGGGAGTTTTCCCATTACTCCACATTCTTTGATGGAAGGTGGAGGAAATCCAGGATTTCACCTTCCATCTCTATTCCAATCCACCTAATTCAAAATTCGAAGATTGAATTATGTCTAATCTACCTCTAGAGGATTGTCCATATGATTACTCCAGTCCCCATTGATCCATACGTTCAGTCCATAAACCCTAATCTCCTCAAGAATTAAAATTACATAAGTTACCCCAATATTTTTCTTAATATTAACATAATGGTCCCTATGGTTTGTTGTTATTACAAATAGTATTAATCTAGTTAATTAGATATACAGCCTTATGTAACCTTTCACAGACGATTATTATTGTTGATTATAATTAAATTATATTAATTATAGTTTAAGAACAAGGGTCTCTACAGTTTCAATTCATGTAGCCAATCCAAGAAGATCTCGCTTGGAGTTATGGTGGTCATGACTGCGAAAATAAGATCTGGAACTACTATGGAGGACAAAACCTTGTTGCCAAATGAGGTTTGAAATGATTGCTGTCGTGAAAAGAAAACACAGTGATGCTCCTGAATAGGAGGTTTCACCATTGACTTTTTTTTACATCCTTACTCCAAGAGATAATAAATATGAGAAAGTTCAATCTTCTAGTCTCTGTTTTCTGATTGATGAACCTTTATTAGAAGAGCAGTACATATGTGAATTTAAGTCTCTCACATATGTATGTAAGAGGGAGGGAAGGAGATAGAGAATAAAGATAAGGCAATAGGAGAAAAGGTTGGGATTAGAGGGAAAGATAGAGTACAAACGGCAGAATTCTTTGGGGGTTGTTGTATTAGGTGTGAGCTGATTGCATATGTGTGTTTATAGAGACGTGGGAATATGGATTGATTGTCACATCCTAAACCTGAAAATCTCAATGGAGTCCCCAAATTTAAGCTGTAACTTTCATCACATATCCTATGGGAGTGGATAAGCAATACATTATCAAACCATTGAATTTAAGTAAGAAAATTATAAAATCAAGTTCTGAAAAATAATATTATTATGAATAATATCCAATCAAAACAATCATAACAACGGAATTAAGATAAAATACTTTAAGTCTCATGCTTCAATTAAAACCCTATTAAACTACTAAAATCTGATCTTATCTAATAAAATTAAATAAAGACATAAAAGTCAACTAATCCTATAACAAAATCTATTGAAAATATCAAACAATATTCTAATAAAAATTAAGGTCTTCAGCATCTTCTTGTCCTTTGTCTTGGTCCTCATAATCCTGTTGTCCATCATCTATAGGTCCTAAAATATGTTACTTAGAAAGCTTAAGCCACACTTAGCTTAGTAAATAAACGAATGTAAACTGTATTTAAGATTGAAGTAGGGACAATGCCATTCTCCAATGGTAATCCATAGACAAAAACAGAATAGTTAGTATATGCAAATAATGATATGAATGATGTATTTGATGCCATATGATGTAATGTGCAATATAATGTGCTAGTTCAATTATTAATGAATGTAGTGTATGCTCATACAACAATAAATATATTACCACATGTGATTCATGCACAATAATATGATATGCAAATATGCATGTTGTTTGGCATTCGATTAGTGTATGTTCACATCCGATTACACCCCTGGCTAAACAAGATGAAAACTATCCTCCAAATACATGGCCAGAATAGGGGGTTATTTAATGTGCGCATCATAGTTTCTAGGGGCTCCGACCTAGATGGCACAATTTCCGATCACGGGGACAAATCCCAGGGCTTCACAAATGTGAACTGTTTCTTGTGAATCATACATTAGCCGTTCTACTAACAGAATTTTACTCTTATGATTTAGATATTGGGCCTCACCAATGTGAACTTTCCGTCACCTATCATCTTACCACAAGTCTCTTGGGACCCCCATACAGGCCTATCGCTCACCTTGGGAGAAGACAAAAATTGGTTCATTGGGATAACTAGACCCTCAACACATGCAAATAGTCCATCTGGGACTTTCTCACAAATATTATGATTTCTAGATCATAATAGCACTTATAATAGCCATAAATTCCAACAATATGGATTTATAAGGTCAAGTCAAGGCATTAGACCCAATCATGATCATTACGCTAAAAATAGGCATATGTTGTGCAAGTGTAGAGAACCGTGCACATTAACTAATCAAACAACTTGTGTACATGAGCAAGTGTATTTTTAGATATAAAACATGATTATAATGAGTTCCAATGTCATAGCAATGAAATTAAAAAATTCACCGGTTGGGCAAAGCAAATCTTTCACAATAGGTCCTAAATTCCAAATATTCAATATTATGCAATTCCAACCCCCACATATGGTCTAATTAAAGCAAATTAAACATGCCTGCAAAGTTTCAATGCAATCAGAGAAAGTTCATATTTTTCGGTATACCTTAACCCTACCTTGGGTCTGCCGATCTACCCTGGTGCTGATGGGATCGGTAGACTTACCGACCCTACCTAGGCACATTAAATAGTAACCAAAATTAAAATACACAGAGGGTTGGTAGCCTCACGGTATACCTTGAGTCGGCCGATCTCACCAGATCACCCAAAAATTCACAATTTTCATATTTTGAGTCTTATTTAGCATATAACTCATCAAAACACTTACCATGAAATTTAATTCCGAACAATACCCAATAAATTTAATTCACACATATTATACAAACTCAACTTGATCTTAGCATGGTATTAAAACCTCGAAAAATAGTCTTTTTATCATGCTTTTAAGATGAAAGAGTAGAAGAAAGGGATGTTGTGCTATGTCATATTCAATGAATATGATATATGCACCTAGTTCATATCGAAAATAAGGTTTAACACGAATAGTTACCTTGGTTTGTCGATTGGTGTTGAGTAGAACACTTTTCTTCTTCTTCTAGTTCAAGTTCTACAATTCCTTAAACTCCAGCTGCTATAACTTTCTTATTCTTCTTCTTCTTCTTCTGCTCTCTCTCTCTCTCTCTCTCTCTCTCTCTCTCTTCCTGAATTAACAGTCCATACGTTCAGCCCTTGGTTTTTATAGTTTTCGTGTTTTGTTTCCTTAGTAGCTTAGGATTTTTTGTTAGTTTGTTTTTAGTTTCCAAGGCTCTTAGGAATTCTTATCTAAGTTGGATTATAAGTTAAATTTCTACCCTTAGATTAGATTTATAAGTTCCTACGAAATCCTATCCATTGATTTTAGGTGTCCTAATCTTATTTGGACTATATTTAATTATCTATCTAATCTTGAATCCTTATTAGATTATAATTAGATCTAGTTATTTATTTAATCTCAACCTTTTGATTTGATTAGTTAAGTCCTAACCATTAGATTAAGAGTCCTAGTTATAGTTGAACTAATCTTTAATCCTCTTTTAATTATTGAATCCTAATTAAGTTGTAACTAGTATTAACCTTAATTAAATCTCAGCCATTAATTTAGATTAAAAGTTCCTACAAGATCCTAGCCATACATTACAACTTAAAAGAATTATGATTGTGTGTGAAGCACTTAGTTTCCTGCAGTACAACCTACCAATCACAAACAGTCAAAGTCAAACATGATAGCTAACTTACTAAAATTTTAAATTAATCCCAATATTTTTATTAATTACATATTAACCCTATTATTTTAGTTTGGGTTATTACATTGATATTTCAATGGATTAGAATGCAACATCTGATAGGTCAAGTAAGGCAGTAAGCTAGTCATCGCATCAAACCAGCACCAATATAGAACAACACCGGGACAGCGACCTAGCAAGAAGATGAGGAGGAAATCTCGAAAGGGATCCTCCCCTCCCTTTGCTGTGGCCACCTTGCTTTCTCAGTCCTCATCGAAGCCTCTGACTCAGGCAGCTCGCAATGCTCAGGTCACTCTACCCCCTTTTCCACCCAGCCCAGAACCTGCCTTACCTTCCTCTCCTCTCTTTGGCAGTTTTTGCTCCCCTCCAATCCTCACCCATCCTCTTGCCCGGTGCATGCACTCATCTGAATCGAGTGCAGGTTTTTCTCCTTGTATTCCTCTCTCATCTCCCAATCCCGTCTCCCCTTCTGGTTGTTTAGCGCCTCCTCCGGGTTTGCCGAGTCAGGGTATGCCTGCTTCCCCGGTTGCTTCTGTTCAGGGAGTAGGGTCGAGTGCTTTGGTTGGCTCTGCTACATCTCAGCAGGGGATTGGATCTTCTCATGCGCAAGAGGTTTCTCTGATGCTGGAAGGGAGTGGTTGTCCTATACCAGGTGTAGTCCAAAATCTGGTGGAGGGTGAGGTTCATTCTATGCCTTCTACTCAGGGGTGACCTGCTCTGGAGCCAAAGGCATGCTCTGCTGCTCACCAGGATTCCGGCGGGTCCAGTGGGTCGTCTCGTCAGGTTCAGGTTAGTGTACCTGACTCTGCAGCTTTTTATTTATTCGGGTCGGATCCTTCTCTTAACCCGAATCCAAACAATTTCTCTTTGTTTTCCCGCGCAATTTATTGTCCATCTTCACCTCCCGAGGAGGGTGAGCTGGTTTGCTCTGCTGGGCAGCCTATTTTGGGTATGTCTCCAGGTCTGCTTGGGCCTATTCCCCTTTCCACATCCATGCACTTGCCTGCTTCCTCATCCGTATCGAGAAGGCTGGGTCCTGCCAATGTTCCTGATACAGGGGGTTTGACCACTGCTATTCGTGAGACAGAGTGTCATGCTTCCATGTCTCAGCCCTGCTCTGAGAGGAGTCTCGAGAAACCAGCTGCTCGTACGTGGTCGAGCCTTTTTACCCAATCAAAGCCTGGGGCCGTGCGCATATGCAGTTTTTTCCACCTGTAATGAATAAAGGGTTGGTAGTGGTAACCCCCCCTAAGGAGGTGATTGCAGCTGGAATAGCCATTTGGAATTGCACATTAGTGGGACACTTTTTGGATAAAAAGCTCCCATTCCAAGTGGTCTCATCACTTGCCCAAAAGTTGTGGGGAAAGCATAGAACAGTGGAGGTAACTGCAAATAATAATGGATACTTTTTCTTTAAGTTTGCAAACCAGCCGGTGAGAGACAAGGTATTAGATGCTGGGCCCTGGCACCTTGCAGGTCGTCTCCTCATCCTCAGGGAATGGAGACCCC
>JAUPMG010279780.1:0-18521 GCA_031762675.1 Pachysandra terminalis | reverse complement strand
CTGGGAATTTATTCTTCATTACGTGTGGTTATTATCAAGGGCTAGAAGGTTATTTTGACGTTCTTGAAAGCTGCTTTGGTGTTACTTTCTTACTCAAAAGGTTTTTCGGTGGTATTTCAGATAGAAAGCCTATATTTCCATTTTGGTGTGTGGGGTTTAAAACTGACGGCTTTGATTCAAAGAAGCCCTTTTTAACAAATTGGTTGTAGATTACGTTTGGTGAGAAAAGTTATTTCTAAATTACGTCTTTTTATAGACATAAAAATGAAAAGATAATTGTCATTTTAAAAGTATCCCCACACCTGCTTCCTGGGAGCTGCTGGGGGAACCATGGCTCACCACCCCCTCTTAGTGCCTTAATAGTGTCAATTTACTTACCTTGAGTAGAGTGGCATTGTATGGTGACCCCCAACTCCCACCCGTTTTTCAGATTCTAATTTTTTAATTTATTATCTTACACAATTTTATTTAATAATTACACTCTTTCTACTATTCTAAAAGTTTTTTATCTTTATTTTACTTTTTTAGTTTTTTCAAGTTACTAGTTTAGTTTAGCCGTATAAATTTTACAACTACAATCTTATACCCATTTTCATATATTTTAAAATTATAATCTTATATCCATTTTCATTTGTTTTTATATTCACCTATTTTTAATTCTTTTAAATTATAATCTTACCCATCTTTTTTTTAAATTACAGTCTTGCATCCATTTTTTTTTATATTCACTAATTTTTACACATAAATATATATATACACACACATGTTCTCTCCTTTTTTTCTTGTTTTTAGTTTTTTTTCCTTAAAATTTCATACTTGTATATTTTAATTTTTTTTATTAGTAGTTACATTTCTATTTATATATTATATTACCATATTTTGTCTTTATATTTTATATTTTAAAAAATCCCTTGCAACCATACTCGTGTAGTTAAAAAGCTTATAATGCCTTTACTCTAAAAATAGATATGGCAAAAGCACATTTTATCTCGATCAATGTCATCCATTAAAATTAAATAATATTTATTTAATAAAATTTTAATTATTAATTATTATTTTTTATTTTTTTATTCTAAAGTACATTCCAAGGAAGATCTTATCTATTAAAAAGCGGCAAAAGAATAAAAATTTTAAATAGACCTTTACAAATTAATTGATCAAAAGACATTATTCTCTTTTTTTATTTACTAATTTTGTATAATATTATCAATTTTCCTAGCATCCTTCTTTAGGGTTTTTTTTTTCATGTTTATAACAAGTATTTTTGGATCTAAGACTTGGGTATGTGAAATGAGCACAGGCTCAAGGAAACATTATATAAGTTGAGTTTGTCAAATCAATTCAACAACCACCCATAAAATATGCTCATTCTATAGTCTAGTTGTTCTCTTAAAATTTTGTTGGCTTATTTTAGGAAATGTTTAGAACTTAGAAATAGTGAAACAAATTTCAAGTGTAACAAGTTATTTGAAAAATCGCATTTGTCTTATGCACAATGAATTTTGCCTCAAAAGGATGTTCTTGTACTTAATTTTAGGTTAGAAAGATATTTTGTCTTTCTAAAAAATGTATAATATAAATAAGGGTAAATTGCACTTAGACCTCCTTAATTATCTTACACTGGCAGATAGACACCCTGTGTTTTTTGAAATGACAATGACATCCCCTGTCAGATATTTTGGATAGACACTGTTAACGAAAACAACGCAATTACTAGAGCTGGCAATTTACGACCCAACCTGACTAAACGAGTTAGGGTAGACCCGTTTATTAAATGGGTTGAGTTCTGGTCTAGGTTTCGTCGACCCATTGGTAAACGGGCTGAACCCGGCCCAACCCACCAAACCAGTTTAATATTTTTTAAATTATTTTTATAATATTTATTAAAAATATAATGTTAGATATGATGATTTACGATTTTATTAATTTAAAATTAAAATAATTAATTAATTAATTAAAATTTAAACGAGTTGGCGAGTTCGATCCATTTATGGGCGGGTTGGGTTCGGATTGAGTCGAACCCGACCTAACCCGTTTAAGCCTCAACCCGATTACAACCCGACCCAACCCAACCCATTGCCACCTCTGGCAATTACCATCATACCCCCATAATAATTTATCCATTTAAATAAAAAATAAACTTATTTATTAAAAGACAAGTTTAACCTTATTGCTTTTAACCTAACCCTTTCGAGGGCGGGTCTTCTGTGATGAACACATTTGACACCCCTTTCGACCGTAGAACCCAACTCTCTCTCTTCGTTTTCTCTTTTTCTTAAGCCTTATCGCTAAAGTCACCATCACCATTGTCTGCAATAGAAACGATTTATCAACAAAGGATTCGGGCACATATCTTCATCGTCAGAATCTCTTTATTGGAGGAGGAATAGAGGCTTCTTCAAGTTCTCTGGAATCTGCAGAAATCTCAAGGGTTACTTGTTTCATTCTCCTCTAGTTTTGACTTAATTTCAATGTATTTGAAGTAAACGTTCATTTCTAACAAAAGGCAGGCAAACCTGAACCAGATAATTACTTCAATGAGGTATAATGAATTTTTTTTTTTTTTTTAATTTCCCTAAATTCTCAATCTAAATCCTGAACCAAATAATTACTTCCATGAAAATGAATCTAATACTGATGAAAAGAGATAAAAGGTATAATTGGAATTGAAATTTTTAAGAAGAATGGTGCAAAGGTCATTTTGTATTTTAAAAGGCAAAATCGTCTAACAATCAATTATTTTAGCTGACATCAACATGGGTTATAACGTTTACTTAAGAGAAGGGGTGCTTATGCCACTAAGTTTAAAACTTACGGAGTGTCATTGCCATTTCAGAAAACACAGAAGGTTTGTCTGCCAATGTCCGATAACTGAGGGGGTAAGTGCAATTTACCTTAAAAAAAGATAATTTTGTTCTTTTAAAGTTTTACTTAAATTTATTAAATTATTGCTAACTGCTTCCCCATACCCAGTTTTTGGAAGCAACCCAACTCCTTATTCACCAAAATGGGCTTTTTCCAGAGAAACACTTCCACCCAAAGCAACTTTCAGAGGTGTCACCAAACACTCAAGTATTACGTGAAAAGCCCTTTAGGGTCTAGGAAGGGCTTCCTGACCCTCAAGAAGTTATACCAAACAGGACCTTCCTAAAAAAAGCTCCTCCATCTAAAACAGCTTTCAGAAGTGTCACCAAACACCCCAAGCATTAGGTAAAAAGCCCCTTGTCCCTAGGAAGCTAAACCAAACAGGGACCAGATCCCTTCACATTCAAGCCCTTTCATTTGTAGAAAGTTATGCCAAAGACGCCCTCAATTCCTCGGAGATGGTTTTGGCAATTGGCATGGTCTAAGACTGTAAAAGGAACCTGGATATTAATGTAGTAACAGACAATTTAATGATTTTGGGCCCAAATGGTAAAAATCTAGTTAACATAGATCACTGAAGCAAATTGACAAGAAAAACTGAAGCAAATCCAGTTTGGCTTTGAAATGGAACCACTACAAATCTTCTACTTAACAGAGATGCCACATATCAAAGTATCTTCATTTTGATACATCAGATATTCCTAAAATATAAAAGTACAGAAGATGATTTATATCCTTTACCAGAATCGATGATACTGTTTCCATATATACAAGAACGAAATCAAATCATACATGGGAAACTTAATACAAACGAAGAAAACCGTTGTACTTGTAAAAATTTATAATTTCAATTCTAATTCATTCAGAATTTAGATTCAGTAGAATTGGGATTTCTGTGATTGGATAGCAAAGAATAATTGAAATTTGATTATTTTTTCTATGGTCTTTATGGGAATGGATATGAATAAGGAAGAAGCTAATGAAATTAAAAAAAAAAATATATATATATATATATTTTATTGGGGTAAAAGATAAAGGTGGTAAAATCTATCCTGATCTGCCAACCATCCCGAACCTATCCAATATTTAGAGGGTTCTGGCTAACAAAAATAGAAATTTCTTGATCGGGTGAACCCGAAACCCTCTTCCCTCTCGAATAATAAACGGGTTAGGGTTGGGAGTGTAGATTTTACACTATAAATATGTCAACCTATCCCATCCCCTAGTCAAACCTGAGTATGCTTGTCAATGGATCGGATTGTGATCTAAATCCAATCCGATTAGGTCGGAATCAGTAATAATTTTTCGATCTGAAATTCGATTAAGATCCGAATCTGAAAAATCCGATTATAATCGAATCGAATTTGGATTTATATAGATCCGATTCGATTATATCTATATCTATATCTATATATATATTAGAAAACAAAATCTAAATTAGTTTAATATATTAAATAAATCACTTAAAACAAAATCAATAATTAATATTATATTTTTATAAAACAAAAGCAATATTTCGTTCCCTCTTCTTTCTCTTTGTTTTCTTTGGTGAAACGTTCCCTCTTCTTTCTCTATTTCTCTTTAGTCCTGTTTTTTCTCTCAGCCAAAAACCCTAAAGTCTAATGAAGGATTCTACATCAATTCCTCCATAGCTAAAAACACATCTATTCTTCCATTTCATCTCAAGCCAAAGTCCCAAAGGATTCAACACATCTCAGAACTCAGAACTCACAATCACAGGTACAGTACATCATCATCTCTTCTTATTTTTTCTTTTTATTTTGTTTTAAGTTTACTTGCAGACTTTAGCACCACTGGTGGCTGCGATCCCACCGCCAAACTTATACCACCACCATACAATCATCGTTTTGAGCTTTTTTTTGGCATGTCCCTTTTATATATCAATGGAATTACTTTTTCGAAAAAACAAAAAAAAAAAGAAGTTTCAAGTTTGTAGATTTTGCACATACTTGATATTCGGATCGAATCGAATTTCGAACCATACTCGAATTCGAATTCAAATAGAATTTATGAAGATCCGCTGGATTTGAATTCGAATTCAGATCTAATAGATTTCTTAAGGGATCGGATTTGAATTCAGCAAAATCCGTTTCTAATCCGATCCGTTTACCGGCTTGAACCTGAGTGGCCCATTCATAAGTGGGTGGATTTGGGTTAACCATATCTAACTCGACCTATTTTTTCTTACCTGACTTGAACCTGACTAATTGCTAGTTCTAGCAAAATCTAACCTGATCCACCAACCCGTACAAACCAGTCTAGTATTGTAGGAGGTTCGGGTTAACAAAAATAATTTTTCTTAATTGGGTCGATTCAAACCAACCAAAATAATAACAGGTTGGGTTTGGTTGGCGGGTCTAAGTTATAAAGCCGCTGCCTCGTCCAAATCCAAGTGGCTATTAAATGTACTGGTCTCAAGTTGATTATATTATAATCCAGACTTAGACCCTATCCAACCCAATCCAATTCCACTTCTAGTTGAAGTCCAAGAGGCAGAAAATTTATGTAAAATGCGAACTCTAAATCTTTATAATCCATTTTCAAACGGAAAAATTGGAATTAGAGGCTGATGGGTATCAAATGCTTTTCTTTATTAATATATGTTTTAAATAATTAAGTTAATTATTTTACTAATAAAAAATAATTATAATATTTAATACCTATTTTCGTGTGTATCAACCTTTTTAAGTTTTGATTTATAGTAATTTTAATAAATTAAAACCATTATAATATATAAAATATTTTTTATGAATATTAAAAGACTAAATTATTGAGAGTTAAAGAATTACTTATTCAGTAAATTCATCAAGAAAATTTAATAGATTTTTAATCGATATTATAAATGATATTTTGGGTGTTTCGTATTATTATTATTATTAATTTTTTTTTTATCTTTTTTATGTTAGGATATTGGTTTAAGATTCTTTCGGGGTGCTTATAATTTATAAATATGTTTATATAATATTTTTATTATGGGTGTAAATGATAGTAACGAATTTTAGAGATTATTATTTTTTTAATTATTAAATATATAAAATAATTATTTTATTATTTTAAAATACCGAGCGATACTCTTTCTTGTTGACTTTAATTACGTTGACATTACGATCAAACGGTTAACATTATCAAATCGTTTTTCAAATGGAAAGGTGTAGGACTTTGGACTGCGATTGTATGATACCTACAATACTTCCGGCACCACAACATCACCATTCCTAAAACCTAAATCAACCTTTTTTTCGCGCCAGAAAGTGAAAAAAAGCAGAAGAACTTGGTAAGTCGAATAGCGTCTCAATCTTATTTCGCGCAAAAACACATCACTCTACGAAAACCTCCCAAATGACAAATCCTCTTACATTCACAGACTCTCTTCTTCGATCCTTCTCCAATCTCCATCTCTGAATCGCTTCCCCTGCTTTCAATCTCTCTCTTCTTGTCTTTCGATTGGTTCCACGGTATGGAAACAACGATGGTCGGAGAGGAAGAGAAAACCGCCAAGAGCACATCGGTTATCGGGACCAATTTGCCGGAATCGGAGATTCTCCCTCTTTCCGAGAACAACCCAGATGCAGCTATTAACGAAATCGTCGATTCGCATGGTTTGATCCCTCCACCGTTAACGGTAAAGCGGACGGTTACAAGCACAGGAGGAGCTCGGATTTCTATGCAGATCAAGCCAGAAGCGCCTGAAGAAGCAGATGAAGCTGATTCTTAGGATGGGTTGAAGCGAATGATCAAAGTAAAGGAAGAACCCGAAGTGGGGTTTGAGAAGAAAGCGTCCGTAGAGGAAGAGGTTGGGGAGATCAAAGTAAAGGAGGAACCCAGTTTAGGGTTTGGTGATAAAATTTCTGTGAAGGAAGAAAAAAGGGATTTAGGTCCAAATGTACTTTCAAAAGTGTCGTTTGATGATTCTTCTGATGGTTTGAAGCCGAACATCAAAGCAAAGGAGGAACCCATTGTGGAGCTTGAGAAGAAGGGTTCTGTAAAAGAGGAAGTTGGAGAGACGAAAGTGAAGGAGGAAACAAATTCATGGTTTGAGAAAAAAGTCTCTGTAAAGGAAGAGAAAGAGGATTTAGATGAAATAGACTCTTGGGAAAAGATATTTGATGATTATCTTAGGTTGAATAATATTCCTGTTATGCCCATGGAGGAGTCTATTGGATCGGTGGAAGGCCAGATTGTTCCTTATAAGAATCAGCAGAAACCCTTTTATGCAAAGCCACAAAGGATGAAGTAGGAAAAGCCTAATCCTGCTCCAATTGAGGATGGGGAGTTTCCTGAAGAGCCAGATTGGCTGTTAGTAGGAAGGAATACTGTTATAGGCCTTTCAACATGCAAAGGGAGGAAGTTAGGGTTTAATGAGATTGTATATTTTACATTTCCTTCGAAATCAAAAATTGTTCGCTTCTCGACCAAACGATCCGGCGAGGTATTTATTTTTGGGTTATTTTATTTTATTTCAATTCTGGTGCCTTGCTTTCTATATTTTTAATCTGTTTAGAAACGGGACCTGGAGGGTTTTTTTTTTTTTTTTTTTTTTTCTGGTTGAGGGTTTTAGCATTTTAGGTAATTCTCTAAATTTCAGATGATGAGTTGTGTTCATGTTCTAATTTCAGATTGGTAGGCTGCCCATGGAGTGGACGAGATGCGTTATTCCCCTTGTAA
Organism: Pachysandra terminalis; assembly: GCA_031762675.1. Classification (NCBI taxonomy): domain Eukaryota; kingdom Viridiplantae; phylum Streptophyta; class Magnoliopsida; order Buxales; family Buxaceae; genus Pachysandra; species Pachysandra terminalis. The sequence continues at coordinate 10,970 of JAUPMG010279780.1, read as the reverse complement.
ACTCTTCAAAGGTGAAGCTTCGTGGTCGATGTGTAGATACACCAGTGCATCTTGGTATGATGAAAGAGATTGCTTTGTATGTAAGGTAAAAATTAAAATACTGAACTGTCATTTTCATTATTTTAATATCATTTCCGTTTTATTTACTAAATGAATTAAGTGAATACAATCCATGGCTAGTTCTCATTCATGTTCTTTTTTATTTACATTTTCTTATGTATTTGCAGTTTTTATATTCACCATTCGATTTTCACGGAGGGGGATAATTCTTCGTGGAAGCTAACTCCATCTTCGCACTTGGACTCAACTATTCATCCTCTTCTCACCCTGTTCAAATTGCTGAAACTTAATCCGTATAAGAAGGTTTGCTCTATCTATGCTGGCGTTGTTGAATTTTAACGCAAACTATTATGCATTTTGATTGTGCTATGTTTAAGGCCTCAGTGTAGCTTCAAATCTTATATTCTATGGTTTCTGTATTTTGCTCCAACAGGCTGAATTTACCCCGGAAGAGCTTGATAGCCGAAAGCGATCTCTCAATCTACAAGTATGTGAGATCCATTGTTTTGTTTCTCTCGTTTGCTATTGTGATCTCAATTGCGCGTCGACTGTTGAAAACCATGAATTGTAATTTTACATTTTATGCTCATGTCTATTAACTACTCATGTATATATATATATATATATATGTAGGTGTGTGTATATGTAAGCATAGGGCTATATATGTATCATCGTTTCAGAATTATTTAGAGCATGGTCTACAAAAACAAATCGAAAGTTCCATTCATTTATTCTTTTTCTGTTTATCGAAAACAGAGTGAAGATCAAGCTGTTTCAGCATTGCCTCTTATGAAAAGAAGAAAAGGAGGCCCACAATATCCTGAACAGAACAAAGATGAACAAGTTCTTTCAGAGTCAGCTCTAAATAAACTTGTTGGCACTGCCGATGTGTACAACTTGGAGGTAACTGGCATGAATGTTCTTATTTGTTACCTCTAGAAACCATATGAAATATGATCTGTTCCCACTTCCAAATCACGTCTCCTGTTCATTAAAACGATGCTATATGCTTTAAAACTCTACAGGAGATGGAACCGCCTACCACACTATTGTGTGATCTAAGGCCATACCAGAAACAAGCACTTTACTGGATGTCGGAATCAGAGAAGGGAATTGATGTTGAGGAGGCGGCGAAAATCCTTCATCCATGCTGGGCAGCCTACCGTATATGTGATAAGTATGCAGTTTATAGAACATGAAAAGAGAAGCTAATCCTTTTTTTTTTTTTTATCAGTGGTCTTTCCCAAGTTTGAGTAGCATAGAAATCTGTAATTTGACTAAGATCTCTATTTGGCAGGAGAGTTTCTGCTATCTATGTGAACATTTTTTCCGTGGAGGCAACTACCAAACTCCCTACTGCAACCCAGATGGCAAGGGGAGGGGTGAGTTTTTCTTAGTCCAGTTTTTTCTTTTCTTGATACTGTTAAGTCCTTGCTTGAATAGAAGTGTGAAGGTAATTCTGTGTATGCTACAGAACTATCGGCCCAGCTGTTTCTTCTCTTGACTTTAGGAAATAGGAACTGTCTCTTTGTGTAGATTTTAGCAGATGCCATGGGGCTTGGGAAGACTGTTATGACCAATTGCCCTAATACTTGCAAGACCAGGTAGAGGAAGCTCTGACAAAGAAGTTGCCCCAGAGGCTGTTGATGATAGTCAAAAATCGGATAAGAAGAAAGTCTTTCAAACGAGTGCTCCACCAACGGTAAAAGGTGGGACTCTTATCGTCTGTCCCATGGCTTTGTTGGGTCAGTGGAAGGTGAGCTTTCCCTTTTTTTTTTATGCAATCTCATTCTTCTATTTTTTATTTTTATTTCTACTTTGTTTTTGCTATTAAGGTGTCTGATAAAAAGTTTTCCATAACATACCTCAAGAGAGAAAATCTAATTTTCAAGAGGAAATATATATATTTTTTTCTTTTCTTCTCATGCTTCTACTTGTGGTAATTTTCTTATCAATTCAATTGGTAACTCCAGGATGAAATTGAAACCCATTCCGATCCAGAAGCTATCTGAGTTTTTGTGCACTATGGTGGGGACAGAACCAACGATCCCAAGGTGATTTCAGTGTATGATGTGGTCTTGACAACATATGGAGTCTTAACTTCATCTTATAAAAATGTAAGACATGGAACCTAAAATTCTTTTGTTGCTTTTCGTTCCTGTTCGTCACTTTCCAAAAAAAGAAAAGAAGAGATATATTTTTTCCACTTTAGATTTTAACGTAAAATGGTGTATTATGATCCAGGATGCAGAGCAAAGCATTTTCCACAGAGTAGGGTGGTATCGCGTGGTGCTAGATGAAGCCCACACCACTAAATCTTCAAAGACCCAATGTACTCAGGCAACATTTGCACTTTACTCCCATTGTCGTTGGTGTCTTACTGGTACCCCTCTACAGGTACACACTTATTTTCATAGTCTTTTACATTCTATACTTTGTGAATGTAAAAGAAATTGAAATCTAGCTCTTCCTCTTTCATTTTGTAGTCATTCCCTTTCATACAGAAAACGCCATTGTTTTAAACATAATTAGTGAGCAAAGACTAATGGATTTATCAACTATTCTGATGGTCTGGTTATCTTCACTAAGTTGACATGCACCTTCTTGGGTATCCTGTTTCTTATCATATCATTCCTGCTATCAATGGTTGCAGAATAATTTGGAGGACCTTTATATGCCTTCTATGCTTCTTGCATGTTTGAGCCATGGTGCAACTGGGCATGGTATGGGTCTACTGTTCTTGGGCTTTTCAATCATCTCATTGTCAACTATCCTAGCTTGAAAGATAAATTTGATTTGATTTTTTTTAATCTTTTCCTTTTTTGTTCTTATTTTTCAATTTTACCTAATTGTTAGGTGGCACAAATTAATTCGAAGGCCTTACAAATGCGGTGATGTAAGAGGGATGAGATTGGTCAAGGCAATTCTAAGGCCATTGATGTTGAGGAGAACAAAAGACACGGAACAAAGAGGAAGGTGGGCTTTCCATCTTTCTTTATTTCTTTTCTGTTCAACAATACAAATTCTATTTTGTTAGTGTTTTGAATTTTGATTCAGGCCTATACTTGTTCTACCTCCAGCAAATATTGAAATCATTGAGTGCAAACAATCCACAGTTGAACGCGATTTCTATGACGCACTGTTCAAGAGGTCCAAGGTGATTTTACATTAAAAACTGAGTTTCCCGTGTATTTTCTGCTCACGAAGACAAGTCCAAGGTGATTTTGAATTAAAATTGACCGTTTAGCCTGAAAAATGAACAGGTCCAATTTGACCAGTTTGTGGCACAAGGCAAAGTTCTACACAACTATGTAAATATTCTCGAGCTACTACTTCGGTTGAGGTAATGCTGCAACCGCCCATTTCTTGTCATGAGGTGATCTAAAGTTCCATTTTTACTGAACTTTTCTTTGCTTTAATTTTTTTTATTTTTTTAGCTTGATCTTTGGGGTGAAAAATGCAGTCCATTGCAAGGAGGTTTCTTGAAACCAACACTGATCCTGCCAATCCAAGTCAGATAGTCCCAAGTCGAGCATACATCGAAGAGGTTGTTGAGGGTATCCGCCGAGGTGAAAACACCGAGTGCCCGATATGTTTGGGAGTCAGCAGACGATCCTGTGTTCACACCTGTGCACGCCGAATGTGCACAGAGAGTGCCTTCTCTCTAGTTGGCGAACTCCATCAGGTGGGATCTGCCCAATATGTAGGAATGTACTAAAGAAGAATGATCTTATAACATGCCAGTCAGAGAGCCGATTCCGAATCAACGTAGAGAACAACTGGAAGGAATCCTGCAAGGTTTCAAAGCTCATGGAGTGTTTAGAGCGTATAAGCCTATCAGGCTCCGGCGAGAAAAGCATTGTTTTCAGCCATTGGACTTCATTTCTGGATCTCTTGCAGGTTCCTTTGAGAAAGAAAGGAAGTGGGTTCTTGAGGTTTGATGGGAAACTAACACAGAAGCAGAGGGAGAGGGTTTTGAAGGAGTTCAGTGAAGGCCAAGAGAAAATGGTAGATCGTTATCAACAGTTAATCATGTAAACATTCATGGTTTATATATATATATATATATGATCCTATCATTTTGCCTTCAATAATATGGGTTTGATCCAGTTAATAAATTATACTTTAATGCAAGTTGGACTAATACTATACTGATTTTTTTTTCCTAATTTCAGGTTTTGTTGATGTCACTAAAAGCTGGTGGTGTGGGTTTGAATTTGACTGCAGCTTCTAATGCCTTTGTGATTGTGAATTCCAAACACTACTAGCCTCTTTTTTATTTAACAAATTGCTTCCATTGATGCATTAATTTTCAAGTTTGTGTTCTAGTTCTTCTCTGGTTGATATTGAATCACATTCCTTGAAACAAAACAGGATCCATGGTGGAATCTTGCAGTTGAGGAGCAGGCGATAATGTGGATTCATCGCGTCGGACAGAAACAAAACGTTTTTGTGGGAAGATTCATTGTCAAGGTTTGAATCCTCTTTATCATTATATTCATCAATCCAAGGTTTCAAGGATTAGACCAATCCGGTCCGTGCTGGGATTGGTTAGGACTGGTGATGTACGAACCGGTAAATGATCAAGAATGTCAATTTACTTTGAGGTTTGAGCAATCAAAGGTTTGAAATATTTACCTTCACTGGCCTAAATCAAAATAACCGTTCCAATGAAAGGTTTACAGGGATATAAAGAGGAAAAAATGGTAAGATCAGGTAGAAATAGTTCAGAAAGACAATACAGAACTTAATATATATCAGAACAAGGATTTCTAGGACAAATGCTCTGTCAAATTCAATGTTCAAATGCTCAGAAATTCGATCCACTTTTTTTGTCTCATTCACCTTTTATAGCCCTGACTCGTTATTTACCCGTTTGCAACGTTTCACGAATGGATTGAAGATGTTTGATTTGAATATTCAATATCAAAACGTCTAATTCAATATATAACGTTTCAATTAATGATTTCACAACATTTGGTTAATTTAATGAGTATAACGTTATAAAAATAATGATACGTTATAGTTATGTATTGATTCAAGTTTTTAAATGCTTCAAGATCAAAGATCTTGACAAGACTTGTCTCTCTGGCCCTACATTCTTGAAAGTCTACTATTTATTTCTTTCTATGTTTTAAGTGACTTTTAATTCATTAATATGATTGTTTCGAAAATTATTTCAGAATATCAATGATTTTGATATAACAATTTGGTTATTTCGAGATGTTTTTTCGAAATACAAAGTGATAATTATTTTGAGATATAACTTCGAAATACTGATGATGATTGACCCTTTCGAAGTGACTAATCTAAATATACTTTAATGTTTCGAAAGTTATCTTTTGATAATATGATTTGAAGCCTATATTAAATAGAACTTTGAAATATACTTTTAAACAATATTCAAAATACAATTTTTGTATGTATAATTACCCCTATTGACTTTGTCACGTATTAAATGATGATTGAATTAAATCAATTTTCAAAGTGACTCATCATCAAGACTAGTCTCAAACCACAATACAATTATTGTATATTTGAACCGTACAACTGATATCGGTACAAATCGGCTAGTACAATTGGTCTATTATTTATTTTTGTTTTTTTATAAATTTATAAATTGAATAGTCCAGACCGATCTGATATCGACCGGTACTATTGGTCTGACGACCGGTTTAGTTAAAAAAAATTTGAGCGATCCATTTTTGTACCGGATCTGGACCAGTCCGGTCTCTGATCGCGAGGCTGTAAACCTTGCATTAATCTGAAAGTTAATAGCAACAGAAGGTGATAATGTGGGTTGACAGGACACGGTGGAGGAGCGCATGCATCAAGTTCAGGCGAGGAAGCATCGCATGAGAGCCGGGGCCCTCACTGATGGGAAAGTTCGAACGGCTAGGATTGAGGAGCTCAAGATGCTTTTCAGATAGAGGTTTATTTCTTAAAGATTGCTATATCAGAGAAAGAACATCATTTTTTGTGGGCCCAGTATGTTAATAGCCAATAGTAAATATTAATGATATTATAATTATCCCGAGATAATCAAACGTGGAGTCTTGTCTTTACCAAGGAATTTTGACAAAAGCGTTAAATTACAAACAGAAGAGTACAAAAGGTCTGAAAACGAAAACGGACAGAAGGTTTAACAGCCTGGACCATACACGTGTCCCTTTGCCAGATTTCAATTTGATAAGAACAGAAAACGACCACGTAACCAAAGCAATACCATCTGATCTGGTCGCATTAGTACGTACATCGTATAGAGAAGAAGGTCTATAATCGCCATGTGGAGTGTTATAAGAGGCCAACGTTTTTAACGGATATAACGTCCGTTAATTAGCAGCTGGAGATTTTTTTTGTCAAAGACCACCGGTGGTTGAGGTGGTCGGTTATCGAACCAAAAAAAAAAAAAAAAAAGAGTGGTCGGTTATCTGTCGCCGTTGCAATTAGACGTCAAAGACGCATCCAATAGCACTTTGACCAGCGAATGCCCTTCAGTTGGAGTTGTTGGCTCTAAGTTGGTTCACGCTCCGCTTGGCTCGGCTCGGTTCGTCTTGCTTTGGAATGACATAGTAACCCTATTTTCTTTTTTCGTAAGCAAAGCCATCCCTACTTACTTCTGGAGAGTGTAATTTGGTCGGTTTGATTCGGTTTAATAGTTAAATCAAAATCAAAATCAAGTCGATTACATTACACTAAATCAATCAAATCGAATGAAAATCAATTTAGAAAATTAGAAATCAAATCGAACTTTAGTGAATAAAATAAAATTGTCAATCCAAGTACAATGCACTATATCATTATTTTTGCTTTTAAATACATAAACAAAATAGAGCTTCTTTTATATAAAGCCTCATATTTTTTTGTAACTAACCGATGTGAGACAAAAGCTTTCACAAAGCTTTTAACACACAAAACACAAGGTATTTTGAAAATATCAAACAGTCCTTACACTGGACTCCATAAGTAAGAATTTTTGTATATTAAACATAAATATTTCCTAACTATTTTAAAGGTTTTAACAAAAATTATATCATGAATATTTTTTGAGAGCTTAATGAGTATTATATTTTATTGCTTAACTAGCAATAGAGTCCTGAGCTGAAACCCTAAGAGTAGTTGTATACACATAAGATAAGTTCCAACTTCCAAAAGTTCTCCATGTTTGACTCTAATACACCTATACATAGCGAAGTACCTAGATTGTTATGGAATATTCTCTTAAATTTTCAGAATAAAATAAAGATTTGTATAAAAATAAAAAGTAAAAGTCAATAAATAAATTTAGGATGTTGCTATTTCTAGGCACTAATTTGAGAGAGCATTTTGTCTGGAGCGAAATTAGAGGGACATCAATCGGAGTGTGCGCGTATGCATACGTCATGCATTTAGTTATCCCTCACGTCATCATTAAAAGACAAAATTAGCTAAATGTATAGCGTACATACATACACGTTCCATCTGATATATCACCATTTTCGCTTCAGATAATATGCTCTCCTAATTTACTAAAGACAAAAATCTTATCTTGATATTTCAATCAAGTGACATAAATATCCACTAATCTTTTAATCAATTAAACACGCTGTCAAGTTTATTTATGGTAATTGATTGAGAAAGAAATGGGTATTTTGATCATTTTTTTTGATTAAAATATCAATTTAAGATTTCTGTCCTAATAAATTCCCGCTTGAAAATAGTATTATCCCAACTTTTCATGTTCATTAGAAAAAGCTTTAGATGTTTATAAACACATCCAATTCCTAATTAATGCCTATTTATTTTTTTTTATTTTAAGTTATATAAATTTACTTTTTTCTCTCAATTTCCAAGTGCACGTGGCACGTAATAGTTGAAAAATAAACCAAACAAGTAAAAGGATATTTTTAGTAAAACTAATATGGAAAGAATCAAAGATAATCAGTGCCGGAGCCAAGTCAAAAAGCGAAGTCTAAGCCGAAGCACACGCCACAACTGCATAGCTTTTGACTCTTTCTAAAAGCTCTAAATCTACGAACGTGTAAACCACACACTCCCCTATATATTCCTCCATCCAATCGCCATTTCTATTCACACCCACTCGTCTCTCTTCTTTCTTCTTTCTCTCTCCTAAATAATTTCCCCAAATCTGAATCTAAAATCTATGGCAGATTCGAAGGGAAGAAATCCCACCGTCGACGGCTCCCGGCGACACAATCTAAGCCGGCTCCAGACTCGAGCACCGGCGTCCATACAGGTGAGTCCTGCATCGAGCTTCGCGGCGGACTGGAAGGTCGCGATCCCTCTTCTATCACCGTTGGTTCTTTCGCCGGCGTCTCCTAAAACCTTCGATCTTGCGGTGGAGGTGAAATCCGTGGAGGAACCGCAACGGAAGGAAATCGGAAGTGAGAAGACGATCTTCAATATGTGGCAACATCCGGCGGCGCCTTTTTATCACGAGCCGGCTTCGTTTGCGCCGGCTATTGTACCAAAGTGTAGATGACGGTCAAAGTCCTTGCATCCAACGGTGTGTGCTTCTTTATGGTATATATACGTGTATACAGATGATTTCTGTGCTGACATCAACTCATGCGAAATTGGGATGTGATCATGTTGGAAATATGTACATATTGACATGAATTTTTGCAAAAATCCATTTACTTTCTTGCTTGTATGTGAACCAATAAGTTTTTGTTTTGGATTAAAAAAAAAAAATGGTGTTTGGTAAATGGTGTAGTTAAATACCTTATCAAGAAGAAATTATCTGAATTTTTGGTGGTAAAAATGTCATTTTTTAAAGGTTTGTTGATGTGTTTGGAGTTAGAAGTGTTATTTTCAAAGTTCTAATCGACTTCCAAGTTGTTTCTTACCCATTAGCCCTGAGAGGAAGATAACTCATACAGAGACGTTGCTCCCAATAATTTCTTCTTATGAAAGCGATTTTTAAATATTAATTAGTGATACTTTTAATATGACACTTCTAACCTTGAATACAATATTAAGACTTGTCAAAATGATAGTTTCTATTCTTAGATTTTAAGATAATTTTTACGGGATTTTCTTGTTAAAAGTTATTTAACTTATCTATATTATCAAACACATTTTTTTCTCAAATCAAGTAGCGTATTGATGTTGTGGATAAGTGCTCTAAACGTTGTCTCACGAACCAACTTCACTTAGAGCATCTCCAATCGATCTCTATAATTTTCCTCATATTTGGGGTTAAGTTTTCTCAAAAAATATCAAATTTGAGGAAGAGCTCTCCAATCATCTCCCTAAAAAATTTTCAAATCGTTTTCAAAATTTCAGTTTTATCCCAAATTCATCTTGAGGTAGTGTTCAATTGTCTTCTCCGGCCGTTGAAGTCGTTTTCCCCAATTCGCCTTAGCCGAATATTCAATTAACTCCACTAGTTTAGGTTGTTATTATTGATCTAGAAAACCAAGAGAGGGACGACAGAAATGGAAGAGATGGAAGAGAGAAAGAAAGCCCCTAGTCTCTCTCTCTTCTTTGTTGGTTAGGGTTGCCGCCGGCGGCGGCTATGGTTAAGGAGAATGGAAGATGATTAGGGTTTGAAGTCTCCTGTGCAGAGGAGAGAAAAAAAAAAAAAAAATAGAGCCGTTGGGGTTTGGGGGCCCCTAAAGTTTTTCCCAAATTTGGGGAAAACTTTAGGGATCCCCAAATATAAGGGGAGGATAGGGAATAGGGGAGGATAGGGACTGATTGGATCAGAGTTTTAAAGATTTTTTTTCTCAAATTTGAATTTGGGAAAGGGGATAAGAAAGGATTGAATATGCTCTTATAAGAGGTAAGGGGGGCTCACAACTTCTCTTTATGTGGTATCTCCCTTTACTTCGTAAGTAGGAACTTAACCTTTCATCATTATTAAATATATTTATGACTTAAAAGGTACTTTAATAAGTTAGAAGTGAAAATAAGTACTTAATTAAACAATGCCAAATGCAACCTTAATTCAGGTTTGATGTTGTTCTCAAGTAATAGTTCATGTTTTATCCTGTATAGGTTAAGATGGTTTAGAATTGTAAAGTGAAAACTGAGGGAGATCACAACTGTGATAACATGTAAGGATCCTCATGTTAAGAAAGAAAGACAAACAAAAGATCACACAAATCAAGCAAACACAAACACAATGATTTATGTGGTTTGATAATGGTGCCTAAGTAAACGAATTCACATCCCATATTTCTACTATTCTTATGAGCTCAAGAAAAAAAAAAAGTGTAACAAGAGTAACCACGCAAAAATGGTCCATTCTTGTTGTGTTCTGGTGAAAATGTTTGTGAATGTTCGATACTCTCATGTATACAAGGAGGCCAACTAGGCCACTGATCAACGAGACGAGATCATCTATTATGAAGGTCCCTGTTATGTGAATAGGAGTATAACACATGTCCCGGGAGGGCCCACCACACAAACTGGTGACCTGCCAAACTGGTTAATGCGGTAAGCCCCCTACGGTTCACCATTTTCTTAGGTTTTTAGAATGACAGGTCACCAGTTTGTATTGTGGGCTCCCCATGACACATGTTATGCTTCTATTAACATAACAAGGATCTTCATAACAGAAGATCCCGATCCCTAATCAACTAGAAAACGATGTTGTGAATAACCATCTACCTACCACAACATGGCATGTTGAGCCTCACTTTTTGAGGGATGTTTTATTGGAAGATTGTATGGGAGGACCACTCCTGGAATGGTCCCTTTACATAGCTAAAGCTTGTTTGTAGACAAAAAAAGAATCTAATTGACAGATTAAAACAGAATAGCTAAAGCTTGTTTGTAGACAAAAAAAAAGAATCTAATTGACAGATTAAAACAGAAGAACATGATTTATGTTGCCGATCCCAACTAGTTAGGATAAAGCATTTTGTTGTTATTGCTACTACTAATTTTATTATCGCATAATA